>JXXB01025391.1:0-10006 GCA_000956275.1 Anopheles koliensis | reverse complement strand
GGGCAAGACGGTGGTGATGGAGGTGGTGCAAAAGCAAAAACCCATCCAGTTTTATTTTACCCATTTGCGCTCGTTATGAAAATCGACTGTCATCGGTGGAAGCACCCTTTCGGTGAACGAACTGAACCCGACTTGAAAAGGATCGTTTCCTGCGTGCGCGTTGTTTGTGACACGGTGCCCATCGTTTAAGGGTGTATCGGTGCCGTACGTGGGTGAGAGCAGCGATGCCCTCTCCTCCCCCTCCCCGCGTGTTGCAAAGGATGGAAATGTAAATACTCTTGCAACCTGTCGATTACGGAGGGCGCCAGCGTCCCCCATCCCCTTGTGCGCTGAAATTGTATCCCTTGAAAAACATGCTTCCCAGCAAACAACAACATGCTTCCTTCGCGCTGCCATAAGACCACGTGTCGTCTACTTAGTGGCCGTAGCGTGTGACGCAATAACGGGCTGCAGTGATTAGGAAGGGATTTGTACTCTGTAACATGCAGGAGGAGGAAGGAGCCGATCATTCATTCAGCAAATAATCGACAAAATGACAAAACTCTGAGACGTGTGGAAACTCTAACCGGAGTGTTCGGAGAAAGTTAGAACCCTCCTGACGGCACGGAATGATTGCTTCCCGAGCGCCCGAGGTTTGCTCGATTCATGATTTCGATACGGCCGATTGAAAGTTTATTTATTCACGTCCGACAGTTTCACCGAGTTCGAGTTCGACGGTTTGGATCGATTTCAATTAGCAACAACACATCCGGGCTCCAGAGCTGTTCGTTTCTTCAGTGGCAGCTCTCGCACCAGAACACCAGAACACCAGGAGTCACGGTACGCTCCGATTGTACCGTGCATGTTCCCGAGCAAAAGTTAGTTTGACGCTTTTCATGTAAATGCAGCATCGCTATTTGCCTGCCCACCATTTGCCCACCAAGCGGCAAGCGAAGAGCGAACTTTCCAGACACACCAGGCACCGGCGGCCAGAACACACAGATTTGCGTCCCCGGCTGGTTGCATTAGTTATCGGCCGCCGGTTTCTCCCATGCACCCCCGGTTGGTTTATTTTGTGTCACGTGTTCTTCTTTCTTTCTCGGTGCCACTTTCCAGTGTGCGGTTTTTGTGTTTTTAGATATTGTGCGATTTAAACACTGCCACTAGCGTGGTGCCACAACCGGTTGACGTTTGATTTAGACGGTGGTAGGAATTGAAAGATAAACAGCCAACTTTTCCACTTGCCGACATTGGTTTCTTGACGGAAGTTTTGCGCTTCGGGGAGACACGGTTGCACACGGGGTTGCGAGAACAATTTACACAGTTTTCTTTCCTACTGGCGGCTTACGTCAACCGGCAGTAGCAGCTGTCAGTGGCGGTCGTTTAGTTTGGCGCGCAAGCGAGGCACACTACGATGGGAAGCATTTTTTTTTTTGGGTGGCATTAATTTCTGCCAAACAAAATCCGGAAGAAAAAAACTATTTTTAAAAATTTCATTAAAATCAAATGTGCATGGGATTTGCATGCAAACGGAAATTCCGCTAACGCAACGGCTGAAATGATCGCAGCAAGCAGGACACGGTTAGCAGGAAAATTATGTTTGCCAGAGGCACTGTGTGTGCGTGCGTGCGTGCGTGAGAGTATGTGTGTAGGTGTGGACCCCCGGTGCTTCTTAGCATAATTAAGAATCATTCTTTAATCCACCAACCAAGCCGCACTAGTAGTAGCAGCCGACTAGCGTCCAAACACGGTACGAATTGTGGCACTGGGGGTGGGGGGGAGGAATGTTTCCCAGTTTTCACTACTAATTGAGTTAGGCCGCCGTGCGCTCTGCGAATCGTTTTTAATGTACTCTTCTTTTGGCTGGGGTGCCATCAACGACTAAGACAGCCTGTTCCGTATCTGTCGTTGACCGTTTTTCTGGCTGCCCGTGTGAAGACACGCTGGGTGCCCGGGTGCTAAGACCGTAGGCGGGCAGGCGTGGGAAAACGGGGATGGGTAACGTTTGGTAGGAATTTGATTAAATTCTTGACTGTGTTTTTCTTTTTCATTTCTCGTTGCCCTCTCCTTCAGCTATCTTTCGTTTCCAGCTGCTCCTTTCGCTGTCGCCCTGATGTGAGTGGGAGCTAGGGGTCGATGTGGAGGGTGTGGAATTGTGTGGTGGATAAAATCATATAACAAGATGAACGCCAAGAAATGCTTCAAAGTGAAGGAATGAAGCGAAGCGTGCGAGAGAGAGAGAAAAAAAAGAACGCCCGCGCACTCCCCTCCACCGTGAAAGGGGATAGCGGATTTTTCCGGGGATTTTCATGCCCGGATTCACGGGTGATGGTTTCGCTTTCCCTACTGCCCGCTCCTGGAGACGCGGGTGGTAAAAGTTTATTTAAGCTCTTTAAATTAATATTCCGTCAGTGTGGCTGCGTGGTTGCGCCATCACCGCCACCCGACGGGATAGCAGAAGCAGTGGTTGTAGTGGTAGTAGTAGTAGTAGCACCAGCAGCAGTAGTAGAAGGAGTAGTAGCAGCACGTACTACACAATCCGCCCCACAGATGGGCAGAAGTCAATGCCATTTATTTGAGAAGATAATAAACGGAGGATTTTTTTTCTCTCTCGCTCTTCTCCTGTTGTTGGTTGTTGTCGCTTTTTTCCATTACCCTCGTCCCTTATCGGACGCCGGACGCGGGAGGGATGGGGATTGTGAAGAAAAACCGCAAAGACCCTGGAAAAGCCGCTTTAGCTTTAGGTGGCATGTTTGCGCTTCGTATTCGTGAAATTGTCTCAGCGCGAAATGCGAACCGCCGATTAGCTGCGGTCGATCTGATTCAGCAGCTGAGGCAGAAGGCGTTCTGCTGCTGGGGCTGATGATGATGATGAAGATGGTGAAAGGAAACCCATTTGCCCAAGCTTTCCCAATAGAACATTGTGTGTGTGTGTGTGCGGGATAGTATCTCCGTCGGTTCGTTACCGCGGGATGAAATGAAATACCTTTGTGCTGATTGCTGATGCCGGTTTATTGAATATTCGGATCAATTGCGACCGGTTCAGGGCTCATCGGTTTTTATTCCCGAAACGAGATGAAACGATAGGCGATGGGCTAGGGACGTGAATGCGAATAAAACAATCATCGAGGGAAGTAAACAACTGCCATTGCGAGTCGGTAAGTTCACTTTGTTGCTATGCAAAGAAATCTTGATAAGGTAGCGCTGTTGGGGATGGAATAATGGGTGAGCTTGTGTGCTATCGTAACGATAAATGTCGCTGCTCGAATGGTTAATTTTGGTCTATTTAAATGCTATCTTTTGTTGAAAATGCGTCATCGTTTTTTTTTTTTCGGCGGGAGGGATATTATCGTTCTGATGCGAACATCGCAAATTACACTAACACGTGTCATCATAATTCGATCAAACCGCTTTTAACATCTATTAGAGAGACTCGACTCGACTTAATCTGAAACTATTAGCGAGACTCCAGACTCTCGAGCGCACCGTAATGAACGTTCGGAGCTTTGGGAACGCCCTTGGCGGCGCGTCTTGTCGAACAGCCGAGGGCGCTGGCAGTCCACAGAAGCACCTAATAAAGTCCCCTAATGTAGTGGCCCTTATCAGCGCTTTGGCGGCGCTACTTCAGGCACGGGGCGAGGTTGGCAATTTCATCACGGTTGTTGCTTCCGCGGGCGCCTTTCGTTCCGGTTGTCACGCCGCTTATTGGACATTGTGTGCGTGTGTGTGCCGTCGGCCGGTTTTTCGCACGTTTCGCACCCTTTACACCGTGTGACCCGGTTCGTGGAATGTCATCGCAACATCGCACATCGCAATGCGAACTTGGTAATTTCCTTGTCGTTACCGTGCCCGAGCGCGTCCAAATGGCACGCCGAGAACGATGAAATAAGCGACATTTCGTGGATGACGTGGGTGCAGACCCTGCCGCTTTGTTGCAGACTCATACTCGCGTCACCGGAAGGTAAAAGGGGCACGCGCCCATAATCATTGCCACTTTCGTTCGCGTTACTCCCGAAAGAAAGTAAAAAAAAGAATAACGCGGCTTTACGAGCTTCACCGTGCGCCGTTTGACAATACGAAATACATACGAAATACGGAACACCGGGCGCACCGGCTGTGCGTAAGGAAATTTTCCCACAGCCTCCTATGCTGTTGTTGTGGGAAACGGGTTTTTTTCCTTTTCCTCTCTCCCTCTCTCACTCTCTCTCTCACACTCACATACTCTCTTCGGCTGTCCTCTTACCACCGGGTAAGATTTAAACTTACGATAATGATAATGTATTATGATTACTTTTACGATCACCATCATCCCATATTTTATGCGCCCGTGCCATTCGAGGAAGCTTTCACTCGGGCACACACACACGCACACACCACACGCTCAATGGCACCCGACGCCGACCGATACGATGGATAAACGAATGACGAGTGGCTTTTACTGGAATTAAACTTCTCGCGGCTTTTTGAAATCGAAATACGGACGACAACGGCGACGACGACGACGACAACGAAAAAAAAGCAAGTGTGTAGTATTTGGAGAAGCTGCGTGCACAATGCGCGCCCGTAGTTAGTAAGTACATTCCACGCGATCCTAATGATGGTACATTTACAGCAAGCTACTTCGTGTAAGCCGCTTTCAGGCAGCATGCCATGAACGAGAGTGGCACCATGTGCTAATTTTAAACGATACGATACGATACGATGCGAGATGACACAATGTCGAACGAAATGTACTGTTTTCACCGCAGCCACATGTGCAAAGTCTAGACGGAAAATGGAGGGGGTGGGATGTTGGGGAGAGGGGATGTTGCGACGGAACTGAGAACAGATTGACGCCACTTTACACAATTTTACACCGACACAATTCAATTAACAATAACGATCAAATGGGAGAAGGCCATGGAATTGCAGTTGCGGGTGAAAATAAAAAATCCTCTCTCCGGACTTTCCGGACACCATTTCCCGGGTGGCCCCCGGCTGCAGTGCAATGTTGGCCCGGGGTTAGTTTTATTTGCCATAGGGTTTCGGGTCACCTGCCGGGCCTCGCATCGGGGGCCCCATTTGCTTCATGGCGTTCCATTTCAAGGATCGTTAGCAGCGATTCTGTTCCTTATTACCTTTTTCACGTCATCCGGTGCCGGACGCGGAAAAAGGCTTGGCAAAGTCGTTTGTTCGATCTTTTGACCTGGCCGTTTGACTTTATGCGCTTTCACTCGTTCATACGTTGTTGCAGGTGAATATGTGTGTAGGTGTGGGTGTGTGTGTGTGTGTGGGTTGATGATGTTGCTGCGGTAATCACCGTCGAGCAGGTGGAAACGTTCGAAAAGAATACGGAACACAGTTTCGCCGTCACTGAACGGCCATCGTGTCGATAAGGATGTCACGGCATAATGGTAGCGAAACACCGAACACGTTTTTTGACCGTGTGAGAGGCATTTCCGGTATTTGTAGCGACATTTTGTGGCGTCGATGGCGCCCTTGTAGCCCGTAACTTGTCCTGCCGATGTAATTTTGCTTTTTATTTTGTAGCGAATGCCTCCAAAATGATCTGTAACATAAATTGGTGAAAGTATTGCGAACCCGGTTCCACACCGAGTTTATTCCAAGCGGTGGTTTTTCTTCGATTCAAAAAGCTCCCCTGCACGAAAAACACTAGCGCCGTTGATTGTGGTTCGGAAGAAGGGCGAATTTTGGAATTTGCTTTCCAGACGGGGACAGGAAATGAAAACGATACCGTCCGTCCGTCCGTCTTTCGGGAGAGAGAGAGAGAGAGAGCGGTGCCGAAGCGCAATGGTACGTTCCTGTAAAATGATTGAATTTCGATTTTCTTCCCTCGTATCTGCCCGTACCCGACTCCCCGAAACCGAGAGGCTGTTTGCACCGGAACGACTCTCCGAAAACCGACCGGATCTGCAAAATCAAAGGGGTTTTTATGGTATTTTTTCACCCGATCAACCCGACGGAATCGGT
This sequence comes from Anopheles koliensis, assembly GCA_000956275.1. Taxonomy (NCBI): domain Eukaryota; kingdom Metazoa; phylum Arthropoda; class Insecta; order Diptera; family Culicidae; genus Anopheles; species Anopheles koliensis. Next base: position 4,057 of record JXXB01025391.1, on the reverse strand, counting down.
TTCGGTATCGGTGTGTTGTTGCTGTGACTTTCCATTTTGGGTTGGTTGGTGGCTTTGGTGGGACAAACAACGTCTTACCGCCTCTCTCTCTTTCTCTCTCTCCGCCACACCGCCACTTCCGGTCAACCGTTATCGTTAAACAGGGAGCGAGTGGTGTGGGGAAATGAAAAATGGCACGATGGGATTATAAGGAAATGAATGCTGTGTTTGATTGAAAACTTTCGATTTCGAACCTTTTGCTCCCTGGCAGCCCAACCAGCCAGTCAGTCAGTTCGTCAGTCAGTCAGTCAGGCGTCAAACATCCGGGAGACCAAGCAGCAGAAGCGCCTTCTTGTTGGATTGATGCAAGCAACCAAAGACGGGCCCCACTCGTGGCTCGTGAGGTGATCCGAAGAACCGATGTTCGTCTTTTGATTTCATCCGTGCACCGTTGCGAAGACGAATGTGTTGGCTCAGGTTTTTATTAGTCAATGGCGTACGGTGGAACCGGCGTGGCCTGGAGGCCCATGCCCACCTTTCTTCTCGTGTGCCTTTTTTCTCCAGCTTTTTTTTTTCTGTCCCTCCTCGTGCGGTGTGTTCTGCTTCATGCATACGGGCACATACCGCAAAAACCGAATCGAGTTCCTTCAGTCGAGTGGCGTGAATGAATTTCGATTGAACGATTTCTTTCATGCTCAAGTCAATACACGCAGCACCCGAACAGGAGCCGGTGCGCAATGGCACGCAAAGTGCTTGAGGCGATTCCGGTGAATAGAATGAACGAAGGACGAATGATCCGTTGCCGTAAAATTTCTCGTTTGAAATAATAGCTTCGAGATTAGGTAAAAGTTGAACTGCTGCGAAGTACATTTCCGGCACCGGGGCCTCCGGTTCCGTTGCGATGTTTTATTGATTTACTTCCAATTATGATGAATATTTCCGAGCGTTTGTTTGTTTTCTCGCTGTGTGTGGATTAAATTGAAGGTTTTTTTTAAAAAAATCCACCACATCGCTTCGACCGTCGATAATAATTCTAAATTTTGGCTCCAAATCCAACGCAATAACTCTTGCCGATGAAAGGAAGCCCGTTAATAAATGTCCCATAATTGAAAAGAATCGAACAGGCGGTAGAGAATCGAACAGAATGCATCCCCCATTTGGGTGGGAAAGGAGGTTGAAAAATTAATAACCGCAGCTTACGAATTTTAGTACCCACCCCGCCCACACCGCGCACGAACACAAAGATTCCGGCAAATTTCTCCAATTTCCCCAAAAGCCCCGTGTGTTTTTGCGTGTGGGAAAACTTTCCAACAAAGGAGTCAAATATTTCACCAATAATCGAGAGCCGCTTTGTCCTTTTGGGGAGAGAGAGAGGGGGAGGGAGAGAAGCTTTCCCGGGGGCAAGAAGCCCATCCAAATATTGCACTCACGCCGGTCGCATAAAATAGACGCATCCCTGGGCTGGCGCACCGAAGGGGCGTATGACTCATTGTTTTCACCGCTGCTGCCGCCGAAGCACCACGGGCTTCACATTTTGTGCACTTTTATCGCCAAAACCGTAGGCGAGATAGGCGAAGGCACACCATCGGAAAGGCGTCGCTTCCCTTTCATGTCCGACAGTGGCAGTGGCGCCCTTTTGAATGGCACCCAAAGCTGCACCGCACAAAAACCCGTGCACGCGCGAAGGCTTCTTGGTGGTTGGTGAAATCCGTCACACCGGGTGGTCCTGGGGTGGACAAAAGAAAAAAGGGCAAAAACAAGAAAGATGCTCTAGGAACATATGAAAAATGATCTCGCCAGCGTTGGTTCTGACTGGCTCCTTCCGCGTGGAACAAAGCATTTTTGGTAATAATTACTCCAGCCCGCTCTCCGGAAGTTCCTAGCGATATTTTGTTGTGTGTGCCTGTTTTTTTTTATTCTGCCCAATGCCCAAAACCGAGCGATCCATTACTCATGCCTAGCAGGGCCTTTCGCGGGGATAAACAACAGCTTCGTCATTGCCACGGTGAAAAAGGGCGTGTTGCGGTAAAAAGGCGATCGCGCCGAAACACTTGGACGAAAAGTCGCTTCCTTTTAAGAAGCGTTTCTTTTGCCGTGTGCGCTTCCCTGTAACCCTTATTTGAATCACGTACCAAACGCAGCAGGTGCTGCAAGTTTCCAGGGGGCGAGGGAGGCTGTAATACAATTCCACATGAATAGAGCGCTATAGATTTTTATACCTCCCACTCGGATGCTGGCAGAAAGAATGAAAAGGAAAAATGTGTCCATTTATTTCCGGTGGCACGCAAAAGCGCCGATTGTTTCGCTTGCTTTCCCAACAGCCCATCCAAGTAGCCAGTGCAGCGTGCTTTTTAGCAACGATTGAGTCTTTCCACTGCTTTTGCCGAGCCGGTTAAAGTACAAGGAAATAATAATTATCTAATTATAAATAGCCGACACTAAATCGAACCTCGTTTATGCGAAACTGTTTCGCATTGAAAAGATTATTGGCATCATTCGGAAGCGAAAGGGACGGTCAGCTTAAGAAATCGAATTTTCCCCTCCCCATAACCACTTATCACGTGAAGCGGGCAAAGATTAAGAGAAGCTTTCGGTAACGTGCAAAAAAAAAAAACTTCCGGCTCGTGCGCGTGGCTTAAAACTGCCTCATCCCGGGCGGAGAAAGTGGTAAACATGCTCCAGAAATATATATATATTTCACGCATTTTATCAGCCCGATGGGCAAGAAGTAGTGAGAAGCGAACGACCCGGACGGCCGGAGCCCGGACACAATGTGCTCATCATGCTTTTAGGCATCCTCCCGACCCGACCCGGTCCGGCCCTGTTCCCGCTTTTTTGTTGGCCTAGATTATGGAAAATTTCATTTGAGTTTTATTGAGCCCCGAGTTCCTATGCAAATTGAACCAATTCAATATATTTGCGCGGGCTCTCTCTCTCTCTCTCTGTGTATTGGTGGGTGCGGTATCAGCCTTGGACCGCGTGGGAACGCGCATTCAGCTCCTGGAACAGAAACTTCTTCCATTGCCGGAGGTTTTTTTTGCCTCCTGCTCGCCCTTCGCTTCCCGCACGAGGGTACAAAAATGGCGCTTGATGCTTTTAGTAAATGGACTATTTTTGCCTCGACTGGAGAGTCGAAAGCAACCGTGGCAAAGGCAAATGCACCACCGGAGGAGGAGGGTTGCAAAACCCGTTAGGGAAAGTTGACCGACCGTGGGTGGGGGAAGGGGGTTGCTCAGATTTTTTTTGCCTCGTTCCCATCGTTACTCATACTTTAGTTGTAGCGATGAGTTGCTTGCTTTGCACGTACGTAGCCATTTCCCATAGTCAGTATGCAGTGATCGTGAAGACAAACATGAAGCACTGGCAAGGAGGAAAACTGACCCCGGTCCCGGTCAGTGATCACAAACACACACGTATGCACTCTCGCATATGCGTTTTTTTTTTCATTTGCGAGTGAACATTCCCGAGACGGTATGGCTGGAGTCTTTGGCCAGCATTTGCATATCTTGATGGCTCGAGGGTTTGTTAGATACTGGCGTGTAGCGGAGAAGAAATCTAGGGAAAAAGCATCTTTAAAAACGGCTCGGTAGTCGCAAGAGTGGTTCGATTCACTTTTGTAAAATCATCTTTTAGCTTAGTGCAACTGGAGCCGCTTGAAAACAAACACTCCCTTGGAGCACATTTTCTTCGAAATCCATCCTGTCTAGTGACGGAACACAATGATCTACTCTGCTTGGTAGGAAGTTACTTTAACCTATTTCAGTGAAATAAACACATCATTTTCGCTAGAAAAGCGTTGTAATGTGCCCAACGAGGAGGATCTTTTGTTTGCACGGTGTTAGATACACTTGCCCACATTTAATTACAGCTGCATTAGACTTGGTGTTGGTACGGGCATAGGCAACGACCTCACCATTCACACAACGAGGACAAAATATACAGTCAAACATCACGCCATTCCGTGCGCTCTGGACACGGGAACACATTTCTCACCATCGTGTTCCAGTAGTAAAACATAATCGATTGTTCATTAGCACCGTTGTCGTAGACAAAAAAGGGTGCATAAACTTACACGAAA
>JXXB01025389.1:0-12109 GCA_000956275.1 Anopheles koliensis | reverse complement strand
TCACCAGTGGGCGCAAAATCCAAACAAATTACTCAAGCTCGCGCGGAAACCGTCACACCCACCCAGCACAGGCGCTGCCGAGAGCGGCCGAGAGCGAAGGATGACTTTCACTTTGTGTTGCACCAGCCAGCCCGGGAAACAACGGGCGCGCAAAGATCGAACAAAATAATAATCGTAATCAAATCAAACACCTAATCACCGACCGAAGATGACTTCAGCCTGTCGCCAGAACGCGCGGCCAGCTCGCAACCCTGTCGCGTTCAATTACGATCCCGCGCGGCGCAGCGCAGCGCAACAATGGTTCGGAAATTATGCCCACACGGGGGGCCTCCTGCGGTGGTGCCAATTGAGGAGGAAAATTTCATTACCATAACCACTAATTAACTCTCACCGCAGCGTCGGCGTCATCCGTGCGCCGTTGTCTCTTGGCGAGTGTTCGGTGCGCTTGTCTTCGGGCCGGCGCCGTTTTCCCAGCCCGGGCTGGGCCGATCGATCGTTCGGGCTGGGCATGTCAAGTGTTTATGTGTGTGTGTGTGTGCTTCATGTTTTCCATTTCGCTATCGTCGTTAATCAGTATGTTGTTGTTACTAATCATTCACTAATCCTCTAACATGTTTCTTGTTCAATTTTGTTTCTCCATCCCCACTCCATCCCACCTCATCTTTCCACCTTTCTTCACACCGTTGTTTTTTTTAATTTTTGGGTTTTCATTATCACCCGGGATGTTGTCTTCGTAATTTTCCAACTCTATCCAATATTTCTTGGCAACTTTGTTTCGCCATTTATGGTGGAATTATATTTTCCAAAACCAATCTCTTCGTTTCTCCTTCCCTTTTTCCCGCACTCGTTTCGCGCTTGCCCCACTCAATTTTGCAACAAATCTCCTTTCGCTGCCCGATCGTGCCCTACAATCACTCATTTTCCGTGTGCGTGCTCCGATCGTGATCCCATTTTTCCGATTGCCCATTCCTTCCATTCCCTTTCCCAACACCTCTCCCTCTGTCTCTGTCTCTGTCTCTGTGAACTACTCGGCTATGGGTCGGCTGCACCGTTTCCACCTCTTCCGACACGCTATAAAAACACAGGTCTATGCTTTCCAGATGCGGGGGTTCATTAATTTCCCGGCGTCACGTAGTGACCGCGGGACACTGCGTTGCGCGGGCGACCCCACGGCAGGTGCACGTGACCCTCGGCGACTACGTGATCAACTCGGCGGTCGAGCCCCTGCCGGCCTACACGTTCGGTGTGCGGACGATCAACGTGCATCCGTACTTCAAATTCACACCCCAGGCGGACCGGTTCGACGTGGCCGTGCTGACGCTGGAGCGAACGGTGCACTTTATGCCCCATATCGGTAAGACCTCTCAGTCGGGGGTCAGTTTCACTTTTTCTTCCAGTTTCGCGCCAGAATCGTGCCGTTGTGTGCAAGCATTTTTTATTTCCGTTTCTTCTTTAGACAGCACCCGCAATGCAACCCAAGGATTCATTTCTAACGGGCATTGCTCCTAACGTAGAACCAAAAATCTTCATCCCTGACCTAGAGCAGACTTGATACTGGTTAATGAAAACATGGAAAAGTGAAACTGATTCTCGGAGAAAACACCCAGAACCCTTTTGTTTTTGGATACTACGCGTAGCATTTTTGTCTGCAGCCAGAAATCCGCTCTATCACATCCTTTAACTTTCGCATGAAATGGTTTTCTACCCTCTCAATGAAGCACAGCCTTCCATAAATCTGCCCTGCTGAAATGGTCATTCTTACACTCTGTTTACATTCATGTTTTTTCCTTCCATTTATTTTTCCTTTTTCTCGGTGCTAAATCTGCTCCGCGTCGTGTCTGTATCTTACTGAATCCTACTGCGCCACCCTTCAAACAAACATCTAAACAAACACGCATATATGAAAAAAAAACAAAACAAAACTTTTCTTCCAATTGCCACACAAAAACACACCAAACCATACCCGTAACACTGTTAACGGCCGGATTTGGGGATGCTCGAATGTCGTCGCCGTCGTCATCGTTACCGTCGTCATCGCCTGTGCTCGTCCTGGTTCACGTGTGCGTCAGCCCCCATCTGTTTGCCGGAGAAGAACGAAGATTTCCTCGGAAAGTTCGGCTGGGCGGCCGGGTGGGGTGCGCTGAATCCTGGTTCACGGTTGCGTCCCAAAACGCTCCAGGCGGTCGACGTTCCGGTGCTAGATAATCGGTAAGTGCCGACACGTGAATGCGAATGCCGGAAGGCTTTATTTTTTCAAGGACGAGAAGGAATGTTTGTTCATCCTTAAAGTGAGTGATTTGTGAGTTTGGGAAAATTTAATTATCTGTAGATGAAATCAAACCAAAATATATAATCAATAATCTGTACAAGTGTGAAAATTCATGACTTTTTGTATATCAGATCTGCTAATAAATGCTATAAATAATAATGAATTCCTTAAAAAAGCAAAATCTACTGTACATATCAAAATATTTTTTGAAATGTATGTAGATCTTATTGAATTAAGTGTTTTTTTTTTAGAAAATCTGCATCTCTTATGTTGTTTAAAAGCATTTCAATCAAATTATTCTAACAAATATTGTATGCTGTGTTAGAATTTCCTTGGCCTTCAAGATAGTGTATTGTGAGTTAAATGACATACTATTTCAAACAGAAAAATTGACAATAGCTTCATTATTCTGTTCAACTTTACCTAAGACTGATATCTTTATGCATCTGAAGACACACAATCGAATTGAAAATAAACTTTTTTTGAATAATATTTCGTTTTTATGAATCTAAATTGATGGAAAACTTTCTTGAATCATATACATTTTCATTTCCTTTTTTGTTTTTAAATTAGCATGTCTGTATTTTTAAACCATATGCAATTTCAATTTGTGCTCTTTTCTACGGTTTTCTTTCAAACTGGAAGCGAGTGTAAACTCACAATATGGGGAAAATATAAATTATTTTCAGAAAAAAAGCATACACTGAATTTCAAAACATTTAAAACTCAATTTTAAGGCTCTTCATAAACTGCAGCCCTTTTACACTGAAGACTCAAAAATAAATTAAATTAAAAATGTTTACACAAAATTACTTATTTTGAACCAACTTACTTTAACAAAAATAATTTGAACAATCGATGTTCATTTTGTTTATTTTTAAATTTTAATTACGCGTATCCTAACTAAATTGTTCCTTTTTAGGGTTTGCGAACGGTGGCATCGGTCGAATGGTATCAACGTAGTCATCTACCCGGAGATGCTGTGCGCTGGTTACCGAGGCGGTGGAAAGGACTCATGCCAGGGTGATTCCGGCGGACCGTTGATGCACGAAAAGACCGGCCGATGGTATTTGATCGGTAAGTAAGGGTGAAAGGAAACGAGCACTTCTTCACGTACTAACCGTACCCCGATGTTACGCTCTAACAGGCATCGTGTCCGCGGGCTACTCCTGTGCCACCAGAGGTCAGCCTGGTATCTACCATCGGGTTGCCAACACGGTCGACTGGATTTCGCACATCACACAAATTTCCACGTAAGCCTTCCACAAGATCCTACGGCGAGGCAAGCATCGAGGCGAGCCAAACGAAAGCAACGACCAAGGATAACAATCTCATGGTTCCGCAACGTTAAGTGCATTGAAGATGCGTCTGGAATGGACCAGTTTTGGCCGGCAGCAAGGCGTTAAGTAATCCCACGTAATTTCTATTCCGTGCAGAAGTAAGACCACTTTTGCAAACCGTGAAACAAAACAGTGTTGCTGTTTCGTCGAAGGATACTGTAGGATGCAAACAAAACGATGACCGCCCGGTGGGATTAATTTATGAACCATATATTTATTGAACTATCCGTCGGTCTCACGAGGACCTTCAGCATCGTTCAGCTGGCAGCAGCTGCACGGGTACGAAGGCGAAGGAGTCAATTTCAATAACAGTACCGGAAGAAGTCAGCAGCAGGCGGCAGAGGAAAACAGCGGAAGAAAATTATAAAAAATAAATAAAACAAAACGAAAAAAGCCACCAACCCCTAGCACACAACCACGCGCACGCAGTGAAAATGTGATATGTATAAAAAATGACTTTAACGGCTTAAAGGTTGTTAATCACTCCGAGAAGACGGAACGTTTCCGATCGTTATGTTCAAAACAATCTTCGTAATCGTTGCGGAAGGATTGAGAAGCTTCCATTCGGACATAAGAAGACACCCACCCTGGGAGTGTTGAAGCGCTAGACTAGAAAGGGATCAACGCGGCGATGGAGCAGATTGTATAAAGAAAAGAAGGAAATCGACAGCAACTTACGATCACCAAACAGCGATTGAGACGCTTTCAAAGAGCAGCAACCGATAGCATACGCTAATTACACGTTTCTGTGAAACTGTACAATTAGCACGGTACTACCCATAAAGAGTGAACAGCAGGAAAATCGAAACGAAAAGCAAACAAAAAAGCGCGTACATGGTCGCATGGCCGAGGGCCGATGTGCGTACCTGTTATGTAAGACGGAAAAATCTATACGCCCGCCTTCAATGTGAGCAAGCCTTTTCACCCCAAGCCTACGTGTTAACTGTTGCTGCGTATTTGTACATATTATTTTTATTCAGGGGCTTGTTACGTAACGAACGGTACGAGTTGAAACTGCCGAAACCGACCGTGTTCACAACCTTTCCCATCCCCGACAAACGTAAACGCTCACGTGACGATGTCTCTAGAATGTAAGCGAAAGAACCAGTAGTAAAGGTTTTTTTTTTGTTTGGTTTGTGTTTGTTGTGATCTGCAAGGAACTGCAAGCAGCAGATTGTTTTATGCGACGCTAATGTTACCACGGGAGGGATTCACGTCACGGACCGCGTGCCTGACAGCAGGCATTCCTAGCCCCGAGTTTGATTTTTAACACCACGTACACTAAATCGCCACACTCTCACTCACGCATCTATTCGAGTGGTAGCGATGTTTGTTTTGCATAAGGATAATTGTATATTTTTTTTTGTAGCAGATGGGGCTAAAGAAACTGGAAACAAAACTTGAACCGCTTGCAAATACGCATACGTACACTCCATTCGGGATGCTCGGTCGCTCGAACGGGGAAGTTGGCCGAGTGTAGCAGCATACTTTTAACGGAATTGATGGCAATAATGTTTGTTTTTAGATAGCTATTGAAAAATTTTTTTTTTGCTTCTCTCAAACAAAACCTCGTCAGAATAGAAATAAAAACCGCAAAATTTATCCTGACAGAAGCGTGATGAGTTGTGTTTTGATTGTATGATTAAGTCTTAGTATGATTTTTAGACTAGAAATCATTTTGCCGGAATAAACTAAACAATCATAATTGCGAATCGTTTTTCAATAAAACATTATTTCTATCCGCAGAAATTAAAGTAACAGCTAGCCATGAGATAAAGAAGAGTCTGCTCAGATACGTACTTATTCCTTTCATGTTACATATACTTTCATTTCTTTGCTGTTACTTGATTGGCTGATATTTAATTGGCTGGCATTTTCCATGTTCATGCTGATGGCTTAAGATGAATGTAATTTTGATTTTAATGACCATTACCATTGGATGGGTGTGTGCTTATCACAATGATAGTATTAATGAGCATTAGACCCAGTATAAAACTGTTTTACAAGAAGCTATTCACAAAACAAGCTGCATAGTTTTTTTAATTGTTTTTGTTTTGATTATTTGTAACTTATACGATTTTTTGTCGACTAACTCTTGTCGAAAACTCTTTTGTATCCTCAAATTTAAAATAACTTTTATCTCTTCTTAATCGGTTTATAACAAATGTTTCCTTTACTTGCTTGTTTTTCTAGTTTTTTTATGTCGATATTAATTTTACTGTCGTGTTTTGATTTTAAAAGTAAGATGTAAACGAAACTAATTTCTTTAACTTTGGCCAAAATCAATTTCTAATGGTTTTTATGTTTCTAAATTTTTTGGTACATTATTTATCTTATACTAATTCAAACTTTAATATTTCATGAGGAATAAAAATGAATGAAAACTACACATAACTCTTGCAACCTACATACATATCAAAACAAGTAAGTTTCTCACCACTGGAAGTTAAACGCCCGAAAGTATGCAACTGTTTGTACATTTTATGGCAACTCACTCATCTGACAATGGAAGTTAACAGTAAGCAACAAATCGAATTATTGAAATGAAAAATAAATTACTGTATATAAAAATCAATTTAATCGTCTACATCAAAATCAGACAAATATATTTGTATTGTCTGTGATGTAATAGTAATAACATATTAATGAATTCACTTATTTGATACAAATGTGTTCATTTCCGTAAATAATGTAGAATATGAGTTGGAAATGAAATACAAGAGAGTATGGCTCCATTCCAAATTAATTATAGTCAAAAAGTTTAATGCTCTACAATTTTCATATTCGATTATACAAAATATGAAAATAAACTAAAAAGGAAAATCTTGCCTACTTAAATTTTACAAAAATCCCAGCCACAGGCTTTAAACTTTAAACAGCCATTGCTCTGACCCAAAACGCTTCCATTTATGAACTGAATTCTCGCGCTGATAAAATAAGTTTTCCATTATTTTGCTTCCAAAACAGGCGTGTTTATTAAAAATATGCATGCCAAAAAAGAACAGAGTAATTACTTACTCCTGTTTATCAATGTACGCACATTACATTACATTACAAGCGTTACCAATTTAAAATGCACGATTTAACAACCTCCATTTAGCGATGGTTGTTGGCTCTTGCGGTATCATTTCAGATCGACTAATTGATCAAATGTGGATGCAGGGAGCCGAGAGCCACTGTATCGCATACAGGCCATAACGAAATTTGCAACCGAAATTTACCCGAGTGCAGCCATCAACGCCGACCGATGGCCCAATTATTTTATGCATCATTTTGCTTCCCAACCACGGAACGGGTGCAGAGATGAAAATCACTCCCGATGGCCGTGTTGCGTGTTTTGTGGGGAAGAGCATCTCTCATCGCGTTCCCAAACTATGGACATTGCCTACTTTATGACCCGGTTGTATCAGTCGGGTTGATCATGCAAAAGCAACCCAAGCAGCTCGAAGCAGAAAAACAAAACCCAAAAAAAAGAAGCACTCTAGCACCTCGTCAGCCGTCGTTCCCAATTTTTCGGCGCAGTTTGGCTCGCCCGATGCGGGAAGTTTTCGGAACGGATTTGATTACAACCTTGCGAGGCTGGCGAAAAGCGACCTTGTCGAGGTTTTATTGCTCAATTTTACCGAACGCGAACAAGAAACGCACGGTGGGCAGGAAAGCAGAGCTGAGTGAAAAAAAAAAATACTAAAAACAAAATCTTGACCATTTCGCTGCGTGCGGTGGGTGCCCTTTTTCGTTCAGCATGCGGGAGCCGAGTCCGCATCCGGCTTCACTTACCAACCCTGTCCTTCACAATGAAACCTGCCAGTTTATGGGGACGTTAATTTCAAATCCCCCACCACGTCGCCGGAGCCTCCACCAACTCCTCCTCCCTAGCGAGCAGCAGGGTAAAATGCGATTATCCCAGCTTTCGAGATGACTTTCGGGGAGGAGGAGTGGTGATGATTATTTTTATTATTTTTAAGCCCTCGGCGAGGCCAAAGGATCTGCTACGTTGATTAACCTGCGTGTACTGCAGCTTTTTGCTTCTCCTGACTTTCAGCGAAAGGAACCGGATCTCGCCCGGCTGACCCCTTGCTGGTCGGGTGATGTAAGTAATCACGGGCGAAAGGAACGCTGCGGTTGTGTCTGTGACCTTAGATTTGCGTTTGTTTACTTCCCGAGCTAGAGGTGACGTCACTATGTTCGGATCTTCGGAACCAAAGCGCTGCTTGATGTTGTGAGGCTGTGTATTTTTTTTCAAATTGTTTCTCCACCCTTTCCGAAAGGAGTTGAGCGAAAGATAGAAATCGTGACATGCAGCAAATGTGTGTTTCTTTCATCCTCCTCCATCCGCTGTCGGTGATAAATCAATAGCATCTTCCTGTCCTTCTTCGAAATGGTGAGCGAAATTTTCCTCTGCCTAAGACTTCACTAAACCCAAGGCCTCCCGGTTCAACTTACTAGTGGGAGGGTCGATCATAAATTATGTATCAATGGTACGCTTAGTGCCACCAGCCAGCCAGCGGATGGATAATAATAATCAGGGTAGTAATGAATGTCAACTGTCCATTTCATCTTGACACTCAACCCTTCGGACGGCCCCGTCCGCCGAGGCTACCGGGCGCTCCTGTGCTGTGGCTAACGAGCCACACGAAGGATCTGCTGCGTTTTTTTTTCCTTCCCTCCCATTATAAAGCCATCACTCATCACACATCACGATGGAACGCGCACTGTTGTGCAGTTCCGCGGTTCGGTGTCGGTCGGAAAGAAAGTCGCACGTCGCACGAGAACGCTTCCCCGCCCTCTTCCCGCCCCGAGCCGTACGTTTTGATTGAGGCACGTACAAAGTTGCAGAAACGCACGTGTTTCGATCGGCGCGCAATTGAATGTCCACGCCCGCCTGGGGGGAAAGTGCGATCGATGCTGGGAATGCGCTGTTTGAAGGACCAACCGTTCGCGCTCGGACACTTAATTATAGACCGTTTGCGATGGCTATGGAGAGATTTTTGAGTGATTTCAATTGAATGGGAGAGATTTTGTGACAGCTTTACCGCAATGAATTTAATGGTTTTATACTTACTATATTTGCTACAATTTGAAGTGAGTATTGAAAGTGAGCTATACCGTAAAATCTTTGTCCACAATAACAATAATTACGTATTTATTTTACTATCAGAAAATGAATTCGAAATCTATTATTCGAGTTATTATTCTATTATTCAGTAACATTATTGATGGCGTTGGAATTAACTTCATTGAATTAGTTCTCTGTTTTCCTGTTTTCTGAAGATGCGAAAGAAAATATTTTTATAACCATGTAAAGAAGTAATTTTTAGAGATGTTGTTTTGTTTACTCATTCTTTTGCTTGTTTGTCTGTGATAGTATCGATTGCATTGTTATATTAGCGAGAGTTCATTTAATTTTAAATGAATTTAATATGTGGGGGAAATCGATCAGATAGCTATTTAATGAATCAAATAACAATTAAATAAATAATCAAATAAATTAAAAATTAGTTAGATACAGCAAAAATAAGTTAACATAACAACAGTATTAAAGTATTAAACTACCAATAGATCCGAAAGTAACAATAGCTCATAAAATCATTTACTCTTGGTTAGTTTTTTTTTTGTAGATTACTAGCTAAAAATATTTTCTTGTATTTTTCATGAACAAACCAGAATTCATATAGATATTTCGTTCGCATTATGTATAAAACCAATTAGTACTATATCAAAGCACCGTTTAGTTTCTGTTTGAAAATATTCAACCCACTCTCCAGCATTTAAATACACCCATCAAAAGCCGGAAAAATACCCTCCAAAGCAAAACAACAAGAAAAAAGTTCATTGTTGACGGCCCTGCTACTGCCGCTGCCGGTGGTGGTGCTGCCATCGCCAGAAACTCCCGTTGCACATCGGATCGTTTTGATGGTTGCCAGCATTCCGCCCCGAAACCGCCAACCATTTGCATATCAAAAATTAATCTCCTCAAACGGAAATAATTTATCCACTTATAATTTGGGGAGCCCCGTTTTCGGTGGTCCTTTCCGAGCCTCTCCGGCCATTTCGTTCCGCATGCTTAACCTAATAAACCACTAACCTTCTGCCGCAGGCAGGCGCCCACCTCTTTCCTCGCCTTCCCCGCCTTCTTCACATCCCTCTTTCGCTCACCTTCAGCTGCTGCTTGCTTGATTTCCTTGCATTTTCAGTTCCCTCCGCTTTGTTGCCAAATTCCGCGCTCTATCGGTGTTCGAGTGCTTTAAAAGTGCCCGTGGGAAGAAAACGTACACGCCCGGAAGGCAAGTGTGTTGCGAAAATGTTGAATCGACAACAGTACCTGCGTTTTTTTCTCACTCTGTATATGCTCAGCAGTCATCGAAAAAACAAGAAATAAAAAATCAAATCACCAATGTTTTACTTGTTTATTATTATCTAGTATAGTACGGACGTAGCAGTATTCATGTGCTTGTTTTCTAAAGCCTCAAAAGCATCAGACGCTTTGACGTTTCCAGCGTCTGATTCGCGTGTTGAGTGAGATTCCTTTTGTCGTGTCTTTATATGTGTCACAGATTCCATCGAGCATGATCTTTAGCGCCATGGTGAAGATGTTTAACGTTTCCGAAAGGGGGCCGGGGTGGCCGCAGAGTACCCTGTTGGGGAGTGGCACTCACGCTCAAGTGTCAGGAAAAGTCCTCGATCGATGGCACGCGTACACCCGCTTTTGCTGGCCATACACCTGCCCGTACGATGTGTACAGTTATGTAGTTTCCTTTTTTTTCTCACCTTTCTGATTGCCTTCATACCATCATCCTGTTCGCGTTCGCCTTGGCCCTCGCCTACTTGTGATCTTTTCTACATCGACTGCGGCATGTTCTATGATTCATTTTCATGCTGCCCGGAACGTTAGTGACACCGGCGGCAAACAACGGGCTCGGGTTTGACTCGTTTCTGGCTCTGTTTCACTCTCGTGCGGTCGTACGGTCGTTCGCTTCTTTTGGGGTTTCGCTGCCACCTTTCGTTTCCTTCCCATCCTTATCTGTCACTCTCGATCGGCGTCTCCTCTGCGTTTGCTTCTCGATTTTCAACAACATTTCAGCTGATCAGACGATACGATGAACCACGCTGACGTTGGTGCTGGCGCTGGAGCTATTCACCTGGCAGTAGGGAAGTACCTACATCTAGCCTGGAATCTGCGAGTTATTTAGGCTGGTGGAGAAAAAGTATTGTAATCGATTTTGGTAAATGGGGAGCTTATATGGACCGACAATCTGATGAATAAAATAAAATCGTTCCTCAATTCATTGTAAATAGATTAATAAAATGTGGTATTTGATTTTGAGTAACGAATCACTTATTATAAATTAAAATTATTGCATA
The DNA here is from genome assembly GCA_000956275.1 of Anopheles koliensis. Taxonomy (NCBI): domain Eukaryota; kingdom Metazoa; phylum Arthropoda; class Insecta; order Diptera; family Culicidae; genus Anopheles; species Anopheles koliensis. The sequence goes on along the minus strand of JXXB01025389.1, from coordinate 1,138 downwards.
AATTAAACAACCTCGGAATGATAAATTTTCAAACATTTTTCAATATAAATAAAAATTGCCATTCCATATAAATATAGCAAAAAAAAACTTGTACGCATAATAATAAAAACATATTCTCGTATCACTCAGGAAAGCTTTCGGCTTTTGCATCAACGATTTAGAACATGTGAAAATTAGACGAATATTTATTTTGAATGCAATTTAATACAGAAAACGGAGCAACTTTGGTCTATTATCACTTTTTTTAATATTCACTCGAAAACGGCTGATTCCCAGAGCTGCAGGCGTTCTGATACATTTTTCTGACACGAGTGTAATCCGATCTCTGTACTCAATTTTTGTACGATGCTTGTTCTGTATAATTGTTTTATAGTTAATGTTATTTATAGTTTTTCAACACGTGGTAGACTCCGAAACACGTGTTTGTGCTATTTGGCTATGGGACAATAATGGAAAATAACCTTTTATTCCACTTCCAGCTAAGTCTTTGCTCTGGATTAGTTGATAAACTTTAAATTGAAAGAAAAATCAGTATCAGAACAACAATTTGTGGTAAACTGAATTATATTTTTAATTTCCCTTATTTTGCAAATCACATTGTTTAAAACATCCGAACCGAATTTTCCAGCTCAGTCTTAGCTCGCTTTTGTTTATTGTTCTAGACTTATGTTTAACACAGTTTGATTAAGTGGAATAATTTTAGTTGTTTTTTTATTTATATAAATGGTATCGATTTAATTCCTAATTAACTCTTAAGTTAATGATTTTTTTCGTCAAAGAATATATTAAAATGACGTCCGCTGGTATGAGAGAAAAATTGAAAAAATAGTTGACATTGTGTGCATATAGTTACAACTGGTATAACTAACAAACTGTACATCACTGGCTGGTTGACAGTGGATACCCGATTAGACCTGTGAAACGTTCTCTTCCAGTTGAATCGGTTAAGCAGGACAGACGTACAATAAAAATACAGACCAAAGAGCAATCACCACGATTTATTTCACGACTTATTACACGTAATGATCAAATCAATAATAACAAATTCAATATAATAATAAATTAAAATAAATTAAAATAAGTTGTTTCAGATGATATAAATAAAAAATGTGAATAAAATGATACAACAATTGCGAAG
>JXXB01025383.1:0-11405 GCA_000956275.1 Anopheles koliensis | reverse complement strand
AACGGAGATTGTCTGGTAGCACTTCAACTACACAAACTGAACGACAGCATCGAGGCATCGACTATTTGACAGCTAAGTTTGAAGAAGAAATTCATTTGGAAAAATAAAATTGATAACAAATTATCGTAGGAAAAGCTTATCGAAGTGAATATACCATACTCGCACAACTACCTGCTGTGTGTCACGAAGGATATATCTAGGATATTAATGTCGATTTGCTAACGCTTCTTAAAAGTTATATCAGATACAACTGTGTCACCGCTTTAGAGCAAGAAGTAAAAGAAGAAGAGACAGCTCGACGGAGGGCCGCCCCATAGCGCTTAGGTGTGGTTTTGTTTTGTCGAAGCAATTTGTTTCTTATCGCTGAAAATCCCTTATAGTGGTGCTAATCGACAGTGTTAGGTGGCGACTGAAAATAGAACAATCCGTAATAGTGACGTAGAGATCGTAATTTTTGTGTAATTTGTATCAACGAAGTACCAATACGAGTGCCCAAGATGACCGGACGACTACCAGCCTGTGTAATCGATGTAGGAACTGGGTATGTGTCATCCCCGGGCGACTGGAGCAGTGATAGAGCTGAGCTAACCATTTTGCACCAATTTGATACAGGTACACAAAACTCGGTTTTGCAGCAAACAAGGAACCACAATTCATCATTCCTTCTGCGATTGCGATCAAAGAGTCTGCCAAAGTCGGTGACCAGAGTGCCCGGCGTGTGACTAAAGGAGTGGAAGACTTAGATTTCTACATCGGCGATGAAGCATTCGACGCGACTGGTTACTCCGTGAAGGTATGACTCACCCCGCTGTTGTTTACTGTGCTCTGAGACATGATTAATTCATTGCGTATCTAACGCTACTTGCAGTATCCCGTGCGCCATGGCTTGGTAGAGGACTGGGACCTGATGGAGCGGTTTCTAGAGCAATGTATTTTCAAGTACCTTCGTGCGGAACCGGAGGATCATCATTTTCTGCTGACGGAGCCGCCACTAAATACACCCGAAAACCGCGAATACACTGCCGAGATTATGTTCGAAACGTTTAACGTGCCCGGACTGTACATTGCCGTGCAGGCGGTGCTCGCACTCGCTGCCAGCTGGGCCTCCCGTCCGGTAGAGGAGCGAACGTTGACCGGTATTGTGGTCGACAGCGGTGATGGTGTGACGCACGTAATTCCGGTGGCGGAAGGCTATGTGATTGGTTCGTGCATCAAACACATTCCTATTGCGGGGCGAAACATTACTTCGTTCATACAGAGCTTGCTGCGTGAACGTGAGGTTGGTATTCCACCCGAGCAGAGCCTAGAAACGGCCAAGGCGATCAAGGAACGGTACAGTTACATCTGCCCGGACATAGCCAAGGAGTTTGCCAAGTATGATGCGGAACCAGCCAAGTGGATGCGTCATTACGAGGGCATCAATGCCATTACGAAACAACCGTTCGGGGTTGACGTTGGATACGAGCGGTTCCTTGGACCAGAAATTTTCTTCCATCCGGAGTTCTCGAATCCCGACTTTACTACTCCGCTGTCCGAGATCGTGGACACGGTCATACAGAACTGTCCGATCGATGTGCGACGGCCGCTGTACAACAATATCGTGCTGAGCGGTGGATCCACTATGTTCCGTGATTTTGGTGAGTGGTGATGAAAGTGGCGGGAAACGGCATGCTATGGTGTAACATTGGTAATTCATTCAATTAATTCATTTTTGCAGGACGTCGCTTACAACGCGATATAAAACGAAGTGTTGATGCACGACTGCGAATTAGTGAAAATCTTAGTGAAGGAAGAATTAAGGTATGAACGTTTTACAGTACTTGTACACACAATGGTGAAAATAACATAATACCACAATCAAATTTTTCTCTAGCCAAAACCAATCGATGTATCAGTGATATCGCATCATATGCAACGATATGCTGTCTGGTTCGGAGGTAGCATGCTCGCATCAACGGTAAGCGTTTCAGAATACAGTCTACACCGAGAGCCTTACTTCTTAACCTAAACTAAACTAAATTGTGTTCTTTTTCCTTACAGCCCGAATTCTATCAAGTGTGTCACACGAAAGCTGCGTACGAAGAGTACGGACCTGGTATATGCCGCCACAATCCCGTGTTCGGTACCATGACATAGAAAAAAGGAAGGGAAAGCAACACACGAGCGCATCGGAAGTTATTGTGTCCAACTATTTTGGGGCCCTCCCTGAATGTGACGTGACATTTCGTGTACCGGTAAAGGAAAAGACGAGAAATACCATGCTACTTTAAACTGGAAAGGAGACTAAGAGTCTGCCGTAGAACATTATTTACCAAAAGTAATCCACGCCCATTAAACCCCTATTTACGTTAGCTTGCTATGTTTGCAAACGGATGAGATCACAGAACATCCTCAGTATGGTTGCATTTTTTGAAAAACCTTTTATATGTTTTTTCCCTTCTATCGCTAATCGTGAAGGAGTATTCGGACAAATTCTTTTGATTTATGCCGATTAAGTATTGTCTGTTCACATGTCTATTCACATTCGTTAACACTAAGAAGGTAAATCATTGGAGGGTAACAATTCGTAATAAATAGTTTATTCGAAAATTAAATTAACTTGCGAGAAGTATTTTACACGCGTATTTCGGTTTAACTTCATTGTGCATTTGTTAGGAGATTAGTTATCAATCGCAAAGAACTGCCTCCTTTTCCGTAAGTTTCTACCTATGTAAGATACTGTTGATCAATATCTTGGCCCACACTTTTAAGATACGAAAAGCCAATTTCGAATTACATTCTTCGATAGTTAAATAAAGCAATAGCAAATGGAAAAGTCTACGATTGTTACATTTAAGCGGCGAACGATATCGGAACTGCTTCAAACAGTTATTTATACCTGGCATAATCAGTACTGTATGTTTCTGTATCTTCATTCATTCTTCATTCTTCATTCTAACACAGATTTTCTATAGTTTATTTCTCATCACTCAAAAGATTAAATTTCATACTCCAACTTAAATATTCCAATAAAAAAAAGTTGCGTTATCTATTTGAACATCATTCGAACCAACTCATTCTGAAAGTCATACGTTTTGCAAGTTTTGATGCAGTATTGCTTTTAGAATGTTGAAGTATGGGTTGGTTCTTCTTATCTAATCAATTCGTATGATAAGCCCCATAAGAGTTTGATAAATGAGATAAGGAATGGATGACAGCTTTGCTCTAAAGTTTCCCGTTCGTTCTCTCAAAAGATATATTTTGCTGATTCCGATGATTCCGATGCTGATTACAAAACCTTTTACAACTCAGCATTATTGTTTTTAATTCTTCATGTGTTGCTGAAATAAAATTTCTGGTTCAACCTTCGGGTCTTTACTTAGTGGTGATTTTTAAATCCAATTTCCCCAATGGAGTTAATCGATGGCTATACAAATTTTATTTACAATATATGTTCCCTCTGATATATTTTAATATGCATTTAATGCATTTTTACAGAGCATTAACACACGTTGGTGTGGTATAGACAGAATGGCAAAAATAATGCCCTTTGCACAATAAAAACATAATAAAGGATGAGTTCGAGTGCCATTCAGGGACTTTGCAAAATATTATAAGCTTCGAATATTGGATATTGTTTGAAATACTATTTGAATCATATTGTTTCAATTACAATCATTATGTTTTTTTTCGTTGGATAATGACAACGATCATTTCAAATAATAAGGCGTATTGCAGCTGTTATTTCGTACATCTCACAATTGAACACAAATAGTTTTGAAATCAATATATTTAACAAACATTTTACATGCTAAAATTAAATATTCGTTTTAAATATGATGATGATGATGATGATGATGATGTTAATCATTACTCAAAAGTGTATTGTTATTGCATGAGAGATGTCCAGCAAACGACCCATTGTCGCACTTTCTTTCCTGTCAAATGTTTTTTTTTGTTGTTTGCTGTCATCATCTCTTCCATGTATGGTGGTCGCGGCCTGAAAAGCTGCAGCAGAATTTGGTAAAAATTGCAGACAAAATTGCTTCCTAGATGTTCGCTATCGGTCGGAACCTTGTTCACACCTGTCTCAAAGTGTGCGGTAATGTGCGGTTCGGTGAAGGCAGTGTTACGCGTGAAAATTAACCTCCCAATTCCGATGGTGGTTAATTGATTAGCTCAACCTTTTGGTGTCCCCTTGAATGCCTCTTCCTCACTCACACGGTGAGGCGGAAGGAGAGGAGCAGAACGAATCGAATGGAAACATTGAACAATATTAAGAGCAGAAGCAGCATCAGCAAGAGCAACAAAACACGTGAAGTTTAGTTGTAATGTGTCGATGTCGATCCCGTGTGGGCGCTGTGTAAAATAATGCAATATTGTGGAACGCTCGAATCCCGCAGTCCATCGCTGACCGCGTTCCGTGGTGTGCCTTTTTTTCAAGGGACGATGGAAAGGAAGTAGAGCACCAAGCCGAGCAATAGGTTTTGACGCTTTAGGGTTTCTTAAAGTGTGGTGGCCAAATATAAGATCCAAGCAACCTGCTACCCTCACTCGCTAACATAGTACTCGGTGTGGCGCGGACGATTTCAGTTTACGAATGTGCGTATGAGTCAGCGCGAAAATGCGTGATTGTTGTTGTTGTTATTGTGCTACTTTTCTTCCATATTTTCCGTCCGTGTTCACTCTGCCGCTGGTGCAACTTCGTGCTAATAACGTTGTTCTTGTAAATGAGAACAAGAGAATATTGTGAACAATCAAGTAGCGATGGGATGGTGGAAAACAAGCGATGGTGTAAAACTATGTGTCGAAGGTCGAATACGCGTCTTCGTGTAGGCTGGTTCAGTGTAAGTGATAAGTGATGAGGCGGTTGTTGCTAATTTCAACTTTTTCGACCCATTTTTGCACATCCAATATCTTGTTTAAGTTAATGTTTCGCCTATTATGCGCGAAACATACTGTGTGATCAATTGTACAAAATAATATTTTTTATCTCCGCTTCACGATCAAAGTGCTTGTTGACAGAAAGCTTGTTAAAAAAATACATACACACACGATACGACAACAACAGCAGGATTCGCGGTAAACGGCGGATAAAAGGAGCACGAAAATGAAAGACACTGAAAAATAAGTAGGCCTCCTTTAAGGTTTTGCGTGAAAGCTAGTGATGAGTGATGACAACAATCAAATAGAATGTATTTACAGTGCACCCATTGAACAAGCAGCATCCGTGTGGTTCCAGTTTGCAGGCGGATGTTCGGATGTTAGGCTCTAAAATATGCTGCAGCATTTGTCATTCTGTGTAGTAGTGTCGAAAGTATAGCTGAAAATATCTGTGTCCTTGGTGACCGGCTTCTACTTGCTTGTGTTTCATCCAGTTTAGTGACCAGCTTTTTTGTGTCTGCCGTGTTTAAGCTGGTAAGATATATAATAACTATTCGCATTTCAGTTTTATTTCGAAACAATATTACATTACTTAGCACATAGTAGTATTTTATTATATCTTTTTTTATTTTCGAAGTTATCAATATGCATTATTCACAAGTATATTTAGCAGTAAATATTTACCTCAGTAATAGATTTTTTGATTTTTTATATTTATTTTCCTTATTCCTTGTATCTAATACATAAGGTAGATGGAAAATGCAATTTTTAAAGCTATTTTGTAAAGAGTTGTCTATACAAGAAGAAAAAAAAAATATATAGACGGTAGCTACCGTTTCGATCCATACACAAAATTAATATATTCAAACAAATAGTACAATGGATCTATTACGATTCTGTAATAATTTTGTAACAGTCGATTAGACGTATACTCGGGAAGTACGTAAAGTAAACTACTCAGCTTTCGAAAGAAGTGTCACAGTATTTTCATGGAAACTTTTTAAACATGGACTGATCCAGTGTTAAATCACCATTTCACTTTCATTTCCAAATCGCCATGTAAAGATAACACTTTTGTTTATACCGAAACAAGGGCAAAGTTTCCGGTTGTATTGATTCCATTGACCGACCTTGGTAATCATGAACTAGCTGCACACGTTTTGTTTTCATTATCTATTTTTATGCGGTGCTGGTGCATCACATTCAAATACTGTCATGGGTTAATAAAAAATGGCTGGGAAACTGATGTTGTTCCGTTCGAATGAATTAAGGACATTGCTTGACTGCTCAGCGTCGATCAAACGCTATTGTTTTATCAAGGTACCGATTGTAACATCGCTTTTCACTCCTCAGCGTCGATTATTAACTGCGTGTCATAAAGAAGGTCATGATTTCTGAAAAATAATCGTACCGATTTGTCATTTCCTATGCTCTGGTTTAACCACTATTGTACTTACTATCATATGCCAAAGTATATAAAATTCTGTTTGGAATGGAAATATTAATATTAAAATATATAGTGCGATTCATACAGTGAGCGCTGTGTAGAATCCTTTCTTGACCTTGTTTTTAAACTCCGTATTGCGGCTGCACGATAAACTAGGCCATAGCTTACCTGCATTCCTTACCGTGAGTGACGGTAAAGACCAGGAGAAATAAGACATGTAGTTACAATACATGCTGTTTTGTGACATGTTGATTACAACCTGGGTGTCCTCATTTGGCAATTGGTGACTTTTTAATCACCAATACTCCTACATGTTGCAACACACTAATTTTGTTGAATTAAATTTGCAATAAAGGTATTTGCTATAAATTTGCACGTATTTTTTAACGAACGATATTTACATCATCAATGGTGGTAAATTCAACCTAAACAAATGATGTTATCAGCACGTACCATTTGTTGACCCATACGCTCAAATTTTTATCATCACGATAGCATCAAGCAATTCCTCGATTACTGTGTTTGAAGGTTAAACTTATCTTCGTCAATACATTCGCATACAGCAACAACTGGTACGAAAACACAATATGTGATCGTTTTATTATCTGAGAATGATGGACAAAGTTTAGCAATCATTGTCACACGTTGGTCGAACAGGAGGACGATCGATCGTCTATCGACAAAACATGCCGACTGGCATGCCGGTGTGGTGCGTTTAGTGCACTTTCGTTGATTGAATCGACCCGTTGGTATCGTTGAATCGAGCCCACGGTCCCCAATCTAAATGACTCATAAAATAGGTACCGCCTTGTTGCGTTACGGAGAAGAAATTGAATTATTTTTCCTAAAAATCTGCTGCTGAAGATGTGTGAACACTATTAGCACAGTCCGGCAAATAAGTGTAAAAATAGATCTCTTGATTCGGAAGTGGATATGATTCGCAATGGAAAAAAAAAATTGAAAAACACGCACCGGTGTACAGCAGAGCATGCCTCGATCGATTGAAGCCGTGGAATTAGCGAAAGGTGTCGAAAATAATCATCGTCTTTCGACAAGATCGGTTGCCAATTTTGTGTGTCACACCATATGCTCGACACGTGCACGTTTAGGTGTATGTTTGAACATCATCCAGGTTCCAGCTAGATTTTTTAATTACGTCAAACCTGTCATGCATATGCCGATATTGTTGAAGCGATAAGTTTGGCACCTTTTTAATGCAAATATTGTATACCTGCTTGCACTAGTCGTACATAATATCATCATTCTATTTGTTGTTTGGATGCCTTGGATACGAACAATTTTCATTGACATTCTTCTAAATTTCCATCTTTCAACCTGTGGTTGCTTTCTCATTGATTAATTCGAAAGTAATTAGCTTAAATTTTACGAGTATTAATTTCATCCGGATGCATTACCATCCCACCAATGTAAACGTGCTCACATCTGTAGTGTCGGAAGAAAGCGACCATCTGGCAAAAGGGGCGAAATAACTAACTCCAAATAACTCCACCGCTACATCACATAAAAATGCGTCGCGTATGTTTGGAATCGATCGAACCTTCTGCGGCTTATGCGTTGTGGTCCGTTAATTAGGTTTGCGCGCATCCTCGTCTACGTTCGAACACTGTAGCCGAACATAATTTACGTAAGAACTTTGCATGGATTTGTTTGTTTATGTACATTTCTCATCCATGCCTTGCTAAACAAGCCTAACGGTCCGCGATTTACGCTTCGACCCGATATCTGGCACATTTGCCCGTAACCGAATCGATTATTTTTACGCTTTATAAATATCAGAGGCATTCTTGTTTAGGTTATTTATTTTTGTTTTTTTTTTACTCAAATCTTGCGCATGGCGTAGTTAATATTTCTTTTCAATATTTGGTTACCAAGCCAACAAGGCAGTTTTATGCTCTTCACTAGCATTATTGTTGGCTTCTGCTAGGGCCTAGACTAGTTTTGACCCAGATTGCTTGTTTCATCATTTAATGAACAAATAGCATAATTGAATTATGATTTTAAGACTGGTGTGATTTTTAGTCATGGTTTGAAAGGGAAAATATGTTGTTTTTTGCTGTTATCCGAAAAAAAAATTACAAAATGAAAAAGTGACTTGTTCTCCATCAGTGTTTGCATGGAAATTCAACGAACACTTTATTCTTTTATCCCTTCACCATGTTTTCTCGAACTTTGTCAACAAAAAAACTTCTCCATTGGTCGCTTGCATATTTTTGCTCATTGTCATAAGAACCTTCGCCACTCAAGCTGTTTTATTGGTAGGATTAATATTATTTTTAAGGGAAAATCGATCGAAGCGCCCGTAGCCGAACGGTTAATCATTTTTTCATCAAAATCACCCATTTTTCGTACAATGAAACATGATGTACTAGCTTTAATCTATTTGAGGTATATTAAAATCCTAAGTTCTACCATTCACAATGAGTTCAAACAGCCATGCAAAAAGTTGTAGCAGTGTTCAGCCACAGAGACATGTACGGACGCAAATATAATTGAGTATACAATTGTCAATCCGAGAGATGAATTTGAAATGCTGTTTATACATGCATACTTTTCAATTTATTCAATGTTTTTATGTGTCGTACAATGAGCGTAGATGCAAATTTATTTACAAAGCAGGTCTTTTCAAAGCATCGACAAGTTTGATCCTCGATGTGGTGTTTACCATGCAATACAAATTAGTTGATGACGTGATGAGGTATCAGCGTTGCTGCAGTTGTGCATCGTTTCACACTACTGCAGGGAGTTACGGATCGTTTCAGTTTATATCCTTCTTATCGTCCGATCTGTTTGCGAGCGCTTGGTAACTGCACGTTAAAGAAGCACGTGTGAAGAGCATTATGAAGAACATTATGAAGAATATGGAATCGGGCAGAATAATTACCTACTCTGTTTTGTTTATTTTTCTCTTTTATTTTTCCCACCAGCGATGTAATCTTTCCATTCGCCCTCCTCTACTATCGTCAATCATCATCGAACCCCTTCTCTCAAGCAACAATCGTTAGAAAGAATCACCGACCAAACGAACGAAATAAGCGGGCAGCAGTAAAGAAAATTTAAACTAGTGAGAACCTAATCCAAACAATTTGACAACAAAACTCATCCCCAACATCAGCACGCCGCTGGTCACAGTTAATAGTAACAACCAACCAGCACATCAAGAGCTGCAAGAGTCCGCAGTCGCCAGTACAGCGTGTTTAATGCAAAGCTGATGTAAAAGCTTTCAAGACGTCCGTGTTCAGCGGTGACGTTGTCGCTTTTATCTGGCAAATAACCACTGCGCTGGGGAAGGTTCGACGTAAAAAAAATGGCACCGAGTCAGAAAGTGACAAAAAAATGGGAAATTTTTGCCGGCCGAAACAAATTTTTCTGTGACGGACATCTGATGACGGCCCCAAACTCGGGTGTGTTTTACTTCACGGTCATACTAATTACCGCCACAAGTGGACTATTTTTCGTGTTCGAGTAAGTATTGACGGCCGGTGGATAGTAATGTTTTGCTATTGCTAAAGTAATATGTTTTCCATTACACTTTCTTTTTTTCTGAAACACACCTGGCTCCCTATTTTCTCGCCCTATACACAGTTGCCCGTTTCTGGCACAACGAATAACGCCCGCCATCCCGATCATTGGCGGTATCCTGTTCGTGTTCACGTTGAGCTCTCTCTTCCGGACAGCGTTCAGCGATCCGGGCATAATACCCCGCGCGTCACAGGATGAGGCGGCGTACATCGAGAAGCAGATCGAGGTGCCGAATTCGCTCAACTCGCCCACCTACCGGCCGCCACCGCGCACGAAGGAAGTCTTCGTGAAAGGACAGACGGTGAAGCTCAAGTACTGCTTTACGTGCAAAATCTTCCGGCCACCGCGAGCCTCCCACTGCAGCTTATGTGATAATTGCGTTGATCGGTTCGATCATCACTGCCCATGGGTGCGTAGCACGGCACAACGCCCGCAAGAAAAGAGGAATGAGAGGGGGAAGGGGGAGGAGGGGGAGTTAGCGAGTTGGGGGATACCACACGAGGTCTTTGCTTATTGAATGTGAACGTTTCATTACTTTTTTTTGTTGCAGGTGGGCAATTGCGTTGGGAAGCGAAACTATCGGTTCTTCTACATGTTCATTGTCTCGTTGGCGTTCCTAGCAGTATTCATATTTTCTTGCACAACGACTCACATAGTAATGTGTAAGTAACAGCAGTAGCACGATCGGATGTTGTGCATCTGTCATGCATGTTTCGTTAAATATTTGTTTGTAAAAATGTCTCGAAACTAATCGTTCTTTCCGATTTCGCCCTCCTATTTGTCTTTTTCGCATCCGTCAGTATTAAAGGAAGATAATCAGTTCATTGACGTCGTCAAACGAACTCCTTCCAGTGTGATAATAGCGATAATTTGTTTCTGTTCCGTATGGTCTGTTATCGGGTTGGCTGGATTTCACACTTATCTTACTACGAGTGATCAAACAACGAATGAAGATGTAGGTACCCCCGGAACACGGAGCTAAGCGATCCGCAAAGTTGACAAACAACCGTGCCTCGGTTCTATTTTCAGATAAAAGGTTCATTCAGCTCTAAAGGTGGCCAGCAGGCAATAAACCCGTACTCGCAGGGTAACATTTGTTTAAACTGTTTCCACATTCTATGCGGTCCAATAACACCATCGCTGATTGATCGGTAAGCACTGTTGCGGACTGTTGATCAATATAGGCGGTGCGACCAAAGGTAACCATTGTTTTTTTTTTCTCTGTTTCAGGCGTGGCGTTGTTACGGACGAATATCGAACGCAAATGCAGGCGTCAGACAAGTATGACACTGCTACCGTACCTCCGTTGGTCGTAATGCAGCCCGGAATGGATACGCTCAACAAACATTACAGTTTGGACGTAAGTAGCATTTGCTAGTAAGTGGTAATAGTATGTTTCGAGTTGGGTTATTTCGATAATAATAACACTTGTTTTTATCAACAAGATGAGACAGTTGAAGAGAAATTAAACATAAAACATGGGTTTACATGATCATGATCAAATGATTTATGATATTAGCAATCGGAATGAGCATTTCAATAGTATTAGCTAATT
>JXXB01025354.1:0-12461 GCA_000956275.1 Anopheles koliensis | reverse complement strand
CCTTCTCTCTGATCTCCCAGTAGACTCCAGTCCAATTGACATACACGATTATTCGTTGGATCCCGATAACTAGCACCCTCCCTTACACTTACCGGGTATGTCCAGTGTTGCAAACTCCAGCAAATTGCCCACGACCGGGAGCGGTTTCGGTCCGACGAAGTGATTGTTCATCGTTTGCAGTTTCTTCCGCTCGATCAGATGGCTGATCAACAGGTACACAAAGCCCGCTATCAATAAGGCGTGCAGGATCATGGCGAATTCGTGTTAGCTCCCTGGCACGTGGATTTGTTCCGACCCTCCTAGTAGGTCAATTTCTCGTACACAACTGACTGGCCCACCGGTTCGGGGCAATGTTTTTGTGCGTGGTTTCACGGTTCGAATCTTATCACCGGCGTCGGTTAAGTACGAGATTCCTGATAGAGAAAATTCGACGCCCTACGGGGGGGATGTTATAAATTTGGCAAAAGCGCGTGGATTACGATATGATTTTGTGGCAGTGTGTTGGTGGCAAGTTGCTTTGGTAGCGTGAGAGTTGTCGCCGAAAAGGTGGGTCAGTTTTATCAGCGTTAGGTTGTAGGAATTGTGCGTTGTCGCAGAGTGATTGCTGGTCATTGAAGTGTGTTGTGAGTTGAAACAGAGTGTTTTTATCAGATTTTGGAGTCGTAGCGATAGCTTGCTGTGGGGTAATGATCTCGGGAAGCGAACATAAATATTCAGTGTGGGTGCACTTGGACGTGGGATGAAAGAAGAAATAGATAAATATATCACGTTTCAATTTTGTTCCAGTTCCCAAGCTGGATTCCAAACAAATCTACATTCCTGTTTTAAAAGGAAACGAATTAGGATCCGAGAGAGAAGCTAAAAACATTGAATCAGATTTAAATTATTGATCTTTTGTAATCATTTCGATATCAGACGTTTGAATAGATTTATTTCTGGCAACACTGCCATTTAGAAGTGTCATCATTTGGGTTCCATAGCGCTTTTTCACTATCTGTCATTTTAATGAAATGTCAAAAATAGTTTCTGTGCGAATCGAAAAGTGTGTGTTTACCAAGCAGATCATTTTCTTTAATTGATCGTAAAGAAAATCCTGGAAGTCATTGCATGAAAAGTGAGCAAAGAGTTGCTTTTATTTTCTGCAGAGGGATTCAAAAATTAAACGAGATATTAAATAAGTAACAGAAAGCGGTGAAAAACATTTCGGTGCTCAAATAAACAAACGAATTGTTCACAAAAAAAATTATAAAATTTCGGTTAAAAACGCTACGAACTTATTCACACTCCAAATGTAATCAGATGTCCTGAAAGGTTTTAATTAACTGTTGAAACAAAAACAAAAATCACATCTAACTAAGTGACTGTAAAAATGTCAGTTAACTTTAAAATGGTTACGAGGGGAAGTAATTTCAATTCTGCACAGCTCACAGAGAAGGTGAAAGTTTCAACTGAACCCACCGCCGAACTGGCAAAGTTCGCCCGGGAAGTGTGTTTCGCCACGATGCACCAACTATCTGTCGGTGGCCGCAACGGGCCCTACTAATCGGTCCGGACGGGTTGGTGGGGAAAGTTTCGCGCAAGTAATTTCCATTTTCCAGGTAGCTCATGGAAACGATCTTCGCTCGCGGGGGTTGGCAAGCAGCGGCTGTAATTAATCAGTCACGAGCACGAACCTGGCCAGGAAGCGCACGCTGGGCGCTGTAAAACTGGGAAAAGCGCACCGAGCTTGTTATTTGTTTCTTTGCGCTTCGGAGTTCACGGGTAGTGCCCGTCCAAAGGGCCGGTTAGAATCCCACCGGCAAATCGTATTTCTTTCGCGTAAGTGAATCAGAATGCATTCGCTTCTTGTTTTATCGTATTCGTTTTGTCCGTTTGTTTGTTGTGATTCGGTAGAGGATGCTTTATTCGAGAGCGATTCGCGGCACAATTTGTCGCCGGCGTATCAATTTGATGAACTTCGTTCCAGTGTTCTACTGCATCAGTTAATTTCATTTTAAGTGTCTGTATTTCTGTGTGTGTTTTGTTGTCAATAAATTAAATCAAACACGTACCCGGTGTCATTTCATACAGTAACCTTTCGCTGTACACGGTCTCACTGTTCGCTGTTTCAAAGAAGAAGTTTATCCTGGTTTAAACATGTTTTTTTTAAAGCAACGGCAACAATTACAGCAGTATTTGCTTCCAGCAACGATTTGCATTCGCTCTCGTTTAGCGTCTGCTTACAATTTCTTATTCCTTACGCTCGCTTACCCTACGTCACTATTTTGATTTTGGTCTTTTCGCTTGTTTCCATTCGTACCCGACTAGGGTCGCTTGCCATTGCTCTAATTTCCTTCCATCCAAAAGAGCAAGTGGCAAACATTTTCTTTAAACCGCTTTCCTATCTCTTTCCTTAAGCCTAACCTGCGGCGTGTCCTTAATTATCCCTAAAAGTTTTCCTTTGCTACTGTGTGCGCTTGTCTGTGTGAGTGTGATTTTGTTGTTGTGCGTGAGTTACTCATGACGAAAGTGGGTTTCCCGTATGTACATAGTTTAACAATATTTACAATCGTAACGCTAGGTAGAAGTAACAGCACGCCAGAAGCGAGGGAAGGATCGTTTCACCTTGTGTCTGTTTCGCAATAATTGCAATGCAATCGTATAGTGAAATGTTTATCTTGCTTTTTTTTTGCTATTAATGCGGGCCTTTGTTTTGATGTATCGTAATCACGTTTGGATCACGGGTTGCGGTTTGCTTTGTCGTGATAATGATCTTCCTTTTACCCCACGGAACCGCCATCTCGCTCAAGCATCTCAAGCAGCTGTCCTCTGGTGAACAATTTTTTTTTAAACAAATAATTAACACTTTGGCGTAACTTATGCAGCCAGCGGAGCAGTAGAAGTAAAGTATTTCATAACAAGCGTATCGAATCATACGCGGGTTTTTTTCTTTTTAAACTAGTGAGGTAGATATCGAATACTAACCGAACTAAATGGGAAACAAATGCAACTACATGGCGCTACGCAATTTACAGAACTGCATCAACCAACTGCCCTGTGCGAGCCCTCGGCTTTCGAATTGTCTATCTAACTAAAGGTTAGCTACCATTTTCCACCGCATCCACCCGCTCCGTGAAATCTCGGTTCCCTGTTGATGTGCTTTAATTAAATTGTGTGCCAATAAGGGCCCGGAAAACGTGTGACAAATCGGTTCCACCGCGTGCGAAAAGGGGCCGACGCGAAATTAAACACCCGGCTCGGTTAGGATGGTCGAAAGAAATTGGAGAGAAGCACTTGGCTAAAATAAAAATCCAAACACGAAATGAAATCGCATAAAAATACGGTCGATCGGCTCTCGCTTTTCCTCTCTCTTTTTATCTTTTATTGCATACGAAAGGGAAAGGAACGGGTCAGTGCGATTCCAATTTCGCTCCATCTAACAGACCCTTCCTTCTTTCGATGTTGCTTCTTTTTGTTGGTGGCTCGGCTGACGGAGCCGGCGCTGATTGGGAGGATTAAAAGTTTTCCCTCACGACGACGACGACAGCATGGAAATCTTGCCCATCACCACACGCGGCGTATCGAGGCCTAAGAATGGCTTATTTGTTCGCCACAATATTATTTGCCCTGTGTTAGATGTTGGCGTGCAAAAGCCCCGCTCGCTTTAACCTCGAGCAATTAATTTTCCATGTTGCTCCGGCTGTAGAATCCAACACGGAGCCGGAATCTGAGCGCAAAGAATAACCGGAAAAAAGTAATTTAGAAAGGGCAATTAGAAAGACGTTGCGCGTTGCGAGACACGAGTAAGATGAGCCTGAGACCAAAAGCGGGATCAAAAATGCGTTCCGTTCGGTTGACGCAAATGCTCGAGGAGAATGCGGAAACTAGACCCGGAAAAGCGATAGCATCGGAGTCGTTTGGACGGAAAATGGGCACGGGAGGAAGTAATCCTACTGTGGGGAGGCGAAATGTAGGTTTGATGAGCCGATAGGCGCTAGGACGGCCGTTTGATTTACCGATCGAGAATTGGACGGGATATTTTTGGAGCAAACATGTGAGGTTTTGTTCCTTCGTGGAAGAAAAAAATTTGCGTAAGTCAAAGGTTGCTTTGAAAATTGCGGTTGAGAAGGTAATTTAATCAGAAGTTTTGGATGTATGAGGGAGAGAGCGAATAAGAGCGAAAGAGCGAGATCAAGATTTTGAAAGTATAAAGAAAAATTGATGAAAATGGTCCTCTAAAAATTAATTCTATGGACGAGTAAGACATTTTCAAATAATGGTAAAAAAATGTAAAATACCTGATTAAACTGTTTCAAATATTAATCACCTAAATATGGTTTATAATATTGTTTTTAACTCTTTCAGTATAGTCAGTTTCATTAGATTAGCCTGAGAATCAAATTTAGAATATTTTTTGCATGCAAATGAGTATTGGAATCAATTTTACATTTACAGACTATTACTGAGGCTAGATAGAACTAGAATCCGCCAGGGATATAAAAATGTGTAAAGCTTCTTACTGACGTTAAAATAATCATTACTTTATGTGAGCAAATAGGTTTCATTTGAGCATCGGTAGGCGAAAATAAATCGGTTTGTTGGTTTGTGTCTTCATAAAATCTGTACCATGATATCTGCCTTTCGTAGAAAAGTTTAAGTTTATGGTACATTTAAAATTTATCCCACGTGTTATGACTTCAAAATCATCCCGTATCCGGTTTCGGCGGGTCGTATGAATCTGGCTAATATTTATATGAAATGCAATGGAGGAAGGTTGGCTAGACTGGTGGATTTGCAGTAAAAATGTAAATTAAATTTAATATAAAAATAAAAAAGCACCGTTTTTTTTGGTGGAAAAATTGATGCATTAACCGTAAAAGCGCTCGTAAAAGGATGACTTTAAAAATATGATCCTTCTCTGTCCCGGATGACTTGATGTTCCAGCTAGCTGAGCTAAACAGAGCGTAACAGAAGATCAAGTTAAAATGGCAATAAATGCCCGTGTCAATTGTAAAAGCAACACAAACCAAACAGCAATCGGTTGATGATAATAGGTGAGAAAAAGTCGCTCCAATATAAATTTAAACACCTCCATGAAGGTTTAGTTTCCGTCACCATTAAACTTCTCCGCAAATGAGCTCAATTATCTCTCTCTCTCTCTCTCTTTCTCTTCTGCTCGCAGTGGGGAAAAAAAGTTTCTTTTGTCCATTTATCAAATAAACGCCACACGGTTTTGTGAACGGGAGCTACTTTGCGATGTCGGCGGTGGATGCGCTCGTACCACGGGTCGAACTTTTCCTTCCCCGTCCTCTCTCTCGCCTGCCGCCATTCCCATCCCTTTTCCGCCACTGTTCGATAGGTATTCGTTCGTCAGATTTTCCGAGCGACCGGGATTGCTTGCGCGCGGTCATTAATCACAATTAAGCCGGAAGTGTTTGCGAGCACGGCGACGGAACCGATCTGCTGCACACGCAGGGAAGGGCACGGAAGGGGTGCGCCGAAAGCGTGAGCACAAGGGTGAGACAAAATGAGCGAAAGTGAGCAAAACTGAGCGCAATGAAGTGTACGCTAATTATCACCGCGGTTGGTCTCGCTCGGTGCGATGAAGTTAAAATTTAATCCTCCCCGCGGTCGACAGCCCGTTTTCGCCTTGTAGGTGGGGGTGGTTGAGGAGATTAAAGCTCGAAACCGGAGTGCCGACGGGCGGCACCTAGAAGCCGGACGATGCCATCATGAGGCCACCGTTGGTGCCGTTCTCCCGGTGGTGGTGGTGGCCACCACCGCCACCACCGCCACCGCCTCCGCCCCCGCCCCAGTCGGGAAACATCGAGCTGCTGCGCGTGATCGTTGGTGGGTGGGCGAGCCGGGGCAGCGTTTCCCGCGCCGGATAGTAGACGATCGGGCCGGGCGAGGGCGCCCGCGTGCTCCGGACCGTCGTCCGGATCGTGCGCATGCTGCAGTTGCTGAGCTTGGTCGAGGTGCTGCGCGTCGTGCCGACGCGCTGAAACCGGCCCGAGTTCCGGTTCGAGGCGTCCCCGTTCGAGAACGAGCTGTCGTCGTGGATCAGCCCGTCGTCGGGGGACTGGCGGCCGCGGGGTTTGCAAAAAAGCAGCAGAAAGATGCGCTTGAACTTCTCGCCGAAGATGACGTAGATGAAGAAGTTGACGCTCGAGTTGATCGTGACGAGCAGGTTCGACACCTTCACCATGTACTCCATGATCATGCCGTAGAACGCCTCGACGATGTTGATCATCATCGCGGGCAGGTTGCACAGCAGAAACACGATCACGACGCAGATCAGCATGGTGGCGAGCCCGATCTCGCGCTTCTCCGACCGCGACAGCCGCTGGCGCTCCTTGTTCGCCCGCCGCACCTGCCGGTAGATCATCAGGTTGAAGAACGAGATCAGGCTGAACGGCAGGAAGTAGACGAAGATCATGTACAGCCAGTGGATGTACACCTTGATGTACGTCTCGTCCATGCGCATGTCGGACGCCTTCACGCAGTAGATGATGAGCCCGGTGTCCGGGTGGGTGGAGGAGATGAGATTCACCTCCCAGAACCGGGGCAGGTTGTACAGGATCGAGAACACGAGTATGCCGACGACGTACAAGCGTGCCCGACCGTACGTGCAGAGGGCCCGTGCCCTCAGCGGATGGCAAACGGCCACATACCGCTCGAGTGTGACCGTAAGCGTCAGATAGACGCTCGCCGTCTGCGCGATCATCGCCAGCGGGTAGACGACGAGCGAGATCTTCGGGAAGATCTGATAGTGGTAGTAGTAGAGGTAGCCCGTGTGCGGATAGATCGCACACAAGCCGAAGATCAGCACCGAGGTGAGGATGAGGATCGTATCGCACCGGGCCAGCCCGATCAGCAGATAGTTGATGCTGGAGCGCATCTGCGGCCGGGACAGGATCACCATCGAGAAGATGTTGCCGAGGATGCCGATCAGCGCAACGACGTTCATCACCACGCCGCTGATCCAGAACTCGAACTCCACCAGCAGCTCGTTGAGCGGGTAGTCGTCGTAGCAGGAGACGATCGCGAGCATGCTCTCATTATGGCCCTCGCTACTGCCGGTGGTCGCGATCGGATGGCCGGTGGTGAGATTACCACCGAACACCGGCTCATCCGCGCTCCCGTTGCCATGCAGCAACAGATGCTGCACCACCTCATATTCCACGCTCGACGCGTTCATTGTGCGACGTACGGCAGGTTCGTGCGCATCGATGCGTTCGCTCACACACTAGCCCTGGTTCGTTCCGATCGGTAACCTGTTTACACTCTGAAATCCTCACGCAAACGCCAAATGCCAAAACCCGCGGGCGACAGTTCGTTCCATTTCGTTCGTTTCGTTTGTCGGTCCGGATCGATTCCCGAAGCGGTTCCGTTTATTTTGCACTCTCCCGTCTTTCGAATCGCGTCCGCCAAAGCTGTTCCAGCAGCGAGCTCTGCCCTGCTGGACGCTGGTGCATGATGCTGCTGATGCTGATGCTGCTGCTGCTGTCCGCACAGTCAACTGGGAAAGAAAAATTGAAGGGTAAAAGCATGAGTTTCATGAGCGCATTGGAAAATTATGGAATTAAACAAGCGTAAAATGGAATCTCCTCTTTCGCTGCGGGAAACACGCAAACCTCTAGAATGTGCCGTCGTGTGTCCGCTCCGTGCACTATTTATATCGCTCCGTTTCGAGCAATGTGCTCCCGTTAAACTTACGCAACACTGGTTCTTTCCAGTGCTCGTGTCCTTTTCGAGGTCGCAAAAATATGACACTAGAGTGTTAAGGATAGACATGAATGTCAAGTGTATTTACGGAACGGTGCGGCAGAAGGCGAGGGAAGTTATGTAGTCGGTATTTTTTTTTCGTCGTGTCACTTCTTCTGTTAACCCACACTGAAGTGGGCCCCGTAGCGCCCCGGTGCAAGTGGGAAGCATCAACAAACGGAAGCACCCACGCGCGATGGTAATGGGTTTAAACCAAACGCCATCGTTATCCGCGGGCTGAGTAATGATACCGTCGGGTATTTCGTTAAGCGGTTAAATGTGACTGCTCTCGCATTTATTGCATTATTTTTTTTTTCTTTGTTCCTTTTCGGTTCGAAAGATTTCGTTCGTTCGACCACGCGGGATGGAATAATGCATGAGAGTACGATTTAAATTGTGTTGATTCACCCGAACAGACCGACTGAGAGGGTCGGCCTTCAAACATTGGAACATATTTTAATGAAATGCAATCCGGTGGATTATGATTTTTGCTCTCCTTTGCTGTTCGGGCCGGATTGTTTGCTTTCCAGCGGGTGATTTTATGCAATGGCAACGAGTGATGCACAGGGAATGATTCCAAAATCAACTTTCATGATGCTATGTTATTCCTGGATCCTACGAAAATGAGCCAAATTTACAGCTTTGTATGAACTCATTTTGTCGCTTTTTCATTTATCTACCCGTCATAACAAATCGAGAAATATTTATGTTATGAAGTTTTAGAATTACGTGTATGATCGTGAATAAAATTAAATAAATTACTTTGGAGCTATCCCTATGTGTTTTTTTTATTTCGTTTGCCCATTTTATAAATGACACACCAGTTCCAATATTTTTAGATTATTTTATTCAACTTTATGCATTCATTTAACATCCTTTTATGTGTGGAATTTTCCGAATGAAATAAATTTGTGTGCGAACCTTGTAAATAGGGAAGACCGTGTATTTGGAATTATCCAAAATAATCAATTGATGTACGACATTGTAAAATGTATTTTTTGCTTTATTCTTTGAAACCAAAATTTGTTTGTTGCTTTGCTGGATTTAAAAAACAAAAAATTCAATTTTTTCATTCTATAATTAGAATAAATTTATTTTCATTCCTATTTAAAATGGAAAACAACCGTTAAAAGTAATTTAAAACTGTACGAAGGAAATAGGCAAAAGTTCTATTGCTAACTGTTTATTAATGAGCATATTTATGCTGAAAAATTATGCACTATTTATAAACACAACCCCTCGCTGAATCTGATCGATTCCCATCCTCTCACATCACCTTCGGTTCCTACCAAATAAACGATTGTATTGTTATGATTTTCGCTTTTCACAATGCCTCGAAAATGCATCTCATTACGATGTTGCGTTTACGTTTTAATACGCGTGAAATCAGGAAAGCGCATAAGTAGATGCACAAAAAAGCACTAAAAATAACACTCAAATGGAGGCGCCCGGTGTTTGTCAGCAAATGGGCGAGTCGCCTCGCCGTTAAGGATGTCATGCGAATGGGGAGGACGTGAGCAATCACATTCGCCACACGTTGATTCGCCGGTGGCAATATTGTACCGCTCGGTTGGCGTGTGCAGCTGCAGATTGTGCGAAACATTAAAGCGGCAACGAGCACTCGAGCTTAAGCGGCGGTCCGTTTTGTCCTTCCCGGTATGTTTCTCGCCCACTCAACCGACCGAAGTTTATAATCCACCACCCGTGGAACATTTACGCTTCTCCTCTCCCAGCTTTTCCGCCTCCTTGGGGCGTCCTTTGCAAGAGAGCCGTCGGCGGATGTTGTTGTATTGTCGGTGAGAGAAGTGTCCAACAAGCGCGCTGTCGAGAGGGTGAGGTCGATGAGGGTTGGTTTTCTGCACTTTCCGGCGTCCCGAATGTCATGTGCAAATGCGCGAAAAATGGGTACACGCAACGAGAGAAGAAGCAACAACAAAAAAACTCGTCACACAGCGATGATGAAAGAAGGAAGCGAAACGGTCGTTTCCACTTTGGGGCATAACTTTTGCAAACATTAACCGTCGACGACTCGCTCATTTTTTATCTGTCACGTTAATGAGCGATTCCGGCGGGTGCCGTTTGTTTCGCTTCCGGGCTGAGGGTGTCAAGCTGTCCGCTTAGAAGTCGCTGCCTCTTGCTTGGCACCCGATGTGCTACATTGTGTGGGCGTTTTTTTCGCTGTTTTTTGTGAACATTTTTAACTCGATCATCCAACACGCGGTAATTTTTTTTTCTCACACTGGATCATTTTCCGGATGTTAGCGGATGGTTCTTAGATGGAACAGTATTAAATTGTTTTATAAGCTATTAGTGGCTTTTTCTACGAAACAATGAACCGATATTAATTTTTTCTTAGAACGTTTTTCGTTTCGCATCATGCAAAGATAAGGATACAAAGTTGATCTCTCCTCCGAACCCTCCGAATGATAGTGATTTGTATAAGCTTTTTGTTTAACTTTTGCAGTTGTTTGATTTGTTCCAGGAAATATATTTTCGATACATTTCAAAAAGGAAATTCCACGAAGGTTCTGGTAATTGTTAGATCAAGAATGTAACGTAGCTTCGAAAAAGCAAGCAAACTAAACAAAACTATTTTAATGTAACGGGGTTTGATTGATTTTCGGAAAGAAGTCTTTCAAGAATTTGTAAACCTGTTATACACTAGAACATACAAACTTATCAATTTCCTAAAAGCTTTAACAGTTGCGTTAATATTACTCACACTTATTTGTCATCTAGTACTTTATAACAATGCACAAAATAACTGATTTATATATGATGCCTGTTTCACACTGATTTATATTAAAATCAAACCTAAAACCCTTTATTATTTAAGGGATGATTACATCCTTCAACCTGTTTCCAGTTTTAATGAGAGAATACTCAAAATGTTATGGAAGGGTTTGCAATTTAAGTTGATAGCTTCTGAGAGAAATATGTTTTTTGCATTTAATTTCCGGGCAAATTTTAAATCATTACTCCTATTAAAAGCGCTGTAAAGTTGGTTCCAAACGTCGTTCAGCACTCTTAAGCTGGAACAGAGCTGAACACTTTCGCATAATCACACGCAATCGCGCCGTCTAGACCTTACAACAACGACTCGGGGAATTCTTCATTTCCTAAAGCACGCGGGCACTGTGTTTAACTTGCGTGCCGCTCTTATGTTGCCTGCCTGCGTTCGCTTTGTATAAATGATTCCAGACGGGCAGCACCGTCTCGTCGTCTCGGCGGAACGCCAACGTTCGCACTCATAATTTTATTGTTTCATAGCCGTTTGAAGTAAAACACCGAAACGAGACACAAACAAAGGCCGCTGCCCGTGTGAAACGACGCTTGAAAAGCGACGCCTGCTGTCTTGTGTTGTCAGTTTGTGGGAGAAATTGTAGCAAAGAAAAAAAAATGCAACGAACGGCGAGGTCGAAAGGTTAATGGAGAAAGCGTGAGGCAATGATTAAAAGCTGCGTTGCAGCAGGCGAACTGTCAGGAATGAAGGAAATAAAATTCAACAACCAGCAACGAAGCGGCACGGACGGATACCCTCCAATGGGTCAGTTCACCACGGGTGGAGGCTTTTGTGCTCCACTCCAAACTCCTTTCATTTGCAGGAATGAATGAACCGAAGCTGCATTTTTTTTTTGAAGCGCTCTACTGCACCCCGAATGCATATCGTGCGCGTGCGGAACCAACCGAGCGTTAAAGTGACCATTTTTAATTTTTACCAAATAAAAAATCCTCTTGGGCACGGATCGTCTTAAGAACTCAATTTTCCGCACCGATTATTTTGTGATACCTGACGTTTGAGATACTTTCCAGCGTCATGATTTAATTACACCGCGTGTTTCGTATCCCCAACGCCACCACCACCGCTTGCTGTCGCTTCAATTGATAAGTTTAATTAATTTGAGAGTTGCCACGATAGTTTTTCCGCTTTGAAACACTTGAACCCTGTCTTCCCGAGCCACGTGATTCTGTTAGAGCGCGGTCGGTGCACGTGAAGCAACCTTGCTGGCTGGCTTCCATAATTCATAATTCGGTGGGCGAAACAGGCAGCAACAAGCGCACAACAAAGAGCGTTGGCGTGGGCAATAAATGGAGATGTAGCGGCCGAGATGAGATGAGTTCGGAATAATAAAATACGACGCTTCACCTGCCTGCTGCCCTTTTCAGCGAACCGCTGAAACCGATCCGACAGCGTATTGATAAATCGGTTACAGCCAGACTTCACGATAACCGCACAGTGGATGAAACGGCACGGCAGAATTGTCTCATTATGCAAAATTAAAGTCCATATTGTCTTGTTGGCCGTTGCTCAGAAATACAATTTCAGAGGCAGTTAAAACCCTCGCTTAATTTATTTTTCAATATAGTTTTTAATTCAATTTTCTCGTTTGCATCACCCACTGTCCGACTTCGTTTTAGGCCACCTGTATTTCATTTCGGATCAATTCAATCATTCATCGCATTTCGGGCTGTAAACTTCCGGCTCGTCGTGCTTTTCGTGTTGTAAAGGTTCGTTTTGATAATAATCCCGTCAGTATGTAATGATGTGTTTATGCCGTAATCTACAAATGCTCGGTTCCGGTAGGAGCAACAATATCTCCTTTTCGGGGCTCCAGTAAGCGAATGGTGCATTTAATGGAACAGCTTGTGTGATGTGTAGACTTCAAAGATACACTTTCCAATAACGATGGGCGGTCGGTAATCTATTTGTTGCG
>JXXB01025349.1:0-10979 GCA_000956275.1 Anopheles koliensis | reverse complement strand
CGTTATATGAGGCATCAATATGCATCCAACAAGAGGGTGCTCTCAATCTTCTCTGCTGCATGAATCCTCGTGGATCCATCTGCAATCCATTTTACAACCAGAACATCCACATCGATGAAGACATTTAATGTCCAGATGTTCTCAGGTTACCGTTTTACAAGGTTTTCAAAATAGGCCAGGTCCAATATTAGTGGTCTAGGGTGGGTTTCTCCTCGTGTTTTAATACGTGAAATATGAAACGGGGTGTGCTTACGCTTATAGCGACATGCTTCTATGTAACCTTCCAACGACAGGTACCCCTTTCTTTAATAACTTCTTGAATATCAAAATGATCTACATTCTACCACTTTGTGCTTGGTTATTTGGGTAGCATTTTTATATTTTAATAGGAAATCTTCACCAATTTGTTCAGGACCAAGACCTACTAGTCTCAGGAAGTAAGAATTTTCATCAAACAACTTTTTGAAGAGATAGTTGACATTAGAAAAGGCTGTGATGTAATATTCATAACCTACTGCGACATATCCCGATGGCATATCTGAAGCTGCATTGAAAAAATATTCTAAAAAAAAAAACACACACACACAGTTCAATCTGAAGTTTAAATGAAATTAGTTCTTCCCCAATATCTCAAAATCCCTCCTTATTCTTGTATATATTTTTTTTGCTACAATTCCGCCCATTGTAACATAAATCGTTCCCCCCATATCCATATGGTTCCTCGTCGCGTGCGTGTGTGAAATCTCGTGGGCGTGGTACGGTGATGCCGGCTGGGGACGCGTGTCAGTCCATTTTCGGTGCTTGGGACGCTTTTCTGCTGCCGGTGCCGCGTCGTCGTGTGGGCAGGCGCCACCACGCGCGAGCGACAGGCGCAAAAAAGTGAACTAGAGCGTATCGGAAAAGATCAATCCAAGCAGATGGGGGCGGCACAGGAAGCCGTCTCGATCATCCACACCACACCGGCAGCTGGAACCGGGGACCATCGATCGGTGGCCTTCGTTGGAATCTTCGCCGCGCGTTCATTCGATTATCGCTTAAGATGTTGTTCGTTTCTTCCCCATTTTCAGATCACGATCGCGTGGGCCTCCACCACAGAGGACGGGGTTCTTCCGGTTGAATGGTTCCGGTGGCATTAGCGGCAGCAGTACCGAAAGCCGGGGAGTTGAGAATTGAATCCGTTCGCCGCTCGATCCGGGCGCAAACGCACCACTGCGAGTGAACCCGTTCTGGAATTGCATCATCACCGAAACTCGACCACCAGGCGCGCAGCAAATCACATCAAAATGCCCGTCTTTCACACGAAAACCATCGAGAGCATCTTGGAACCGGTGGCCCAGCAGGTAATGCACCGAGCGTGGACGAAGCAGCAGGAACTGAGCGCGGAATTTAGGTTGATCGTTATTTTTATTTACCAACAAACGGCGTAACCAAACACAACCCCGCGTATGCACCGGATGCGACGATGTCCGGAGTGAAATGGCTTGCCTCGGACGTTTGCTCAAGTTGACGACCCGTTGGCGCATTATGCTGCGGGTGGAGCGTGGATTATGTGAAGGAATTTAATTTTAGCGCAGCCTAGCTCCCTCGACCTGACGGCGTCAACCCTGCGCCGATGATGGACAGACGATGGTGCTGCTTGATGGAATTACGTTCGATTCGAACGCGTGATTCAGATCGTTCATACCGATACACGGTAACCGCCGGGGCCGATCGGTCCGCCTGTAATGGGTACAAAGTTTCTCCTACCCGTCGAGGACGCGCCCTTCGGTTCGGTGTGTGTGTGTGTTTGAGACCCGGGACTCTGGTAGTGTCCAATTTCACGCGTGTTGCGGTGGCGGTTGTTGCCTGCGGTGCTCCACTATGTGTGTGTATGTTTTTGCCAAAAATAAACCATGAATCACTCACCAACCGAGCCAACGATACATCCAACTGCCGATGATCTTCTGCTCGCCGCTGCCACTACGAGCATCATTTTTGAAAACAAAAAAATAAAACCTGGGAAAAACAGATTGTTGAGCGGCAGCGACCGGAGCGGTTGGGCGGTTTTTTCCACCAGCTAAATGAGTTGCTCTCGGTTTGGTGTGGCGTCTTCTGGATGGATGGCCGGTAGACGAGAAACCGCAATCGAGCCGGAGGAGAACCACGTTGCACGTTGCGATTGCATGTCAGCGCCTGGGTTGGATGCGGTTTTCCGGTTTTACGATGCCCCCTTTTTTATTGCCCATTAACGAGACAACGTTAGTCTTGTGTGTGTACCGTACGCTTGACGCCCGTTTCTGGCGCTTTACGACGGCACTATCCACCTGACGTGCGGGATGGGAACGGGAGAGTGGAGGAAACTAACCTCATGAATCTGATGAAGCCCTTTTACACGCGTGTGGGAGTTATTTTAGCTCTGTTTTTGAAGGACAATGGAAGAGACGATACAAAATAGGGCGTAAGACTTAAACTTCAAAA
Source organism: Anopheles koliensis (assembly GCA_000956275.1). Classification (NCBI taxonomy): domain Eukaryota; kingdom Metazoa; phylum Arthropoda; class Insecta; order Diptera; family Culicidae; genus Anopheles; species Anopheles koliensis. The sequence goes on along the minus strand of JXXB01025349.1, from coordinate 8,522 downwards.
TTCTTTTAAGCCATCCAATTTGTTGGAAGCTAGATGACGACCAGAGTTACCTCACAAAGTAGACTATGGATTCTAAACATTTCCTACCAAATTCCTTCAGAAGCTAGACTTCCCTAAGTAGGCTGTAGTATTTACAATTTTTTGACAGCAGCTATTTTGACGTTTCCCAACTGCCATTTTTGTCTACTATAAACTGAAACTATCAACAGACATTTTCACGCCTATCTCCCAAGACGTTCTCGAGCTCGATTACTCATCCGATTGTATTGGTGTTTTTGCATTGTCCGCCACATTGAGTGATTAATGGGAATTAAATTGAACACAATCAACTTTCGTCCACCGAAGGGCGAGCGTGCGTGCGTGTCTTGTTCACTTAGGGACGGTGGATCGAAAATGAGTCAGTAAAATTGTTTCGGTGGTCAAGTGTGCCAAACGGTGGTGACGCCGAATGGTAATGGACTAGCGGAAAATCCGAAACACGCTCGAGGATAGGTTTAATCGGAAATGGGAACGAATATTGATCGCTGCTAACTTTACCCGTTTTTCTTCCTCGGCGCTCTATGTTCAACGGCAAAAGGTAGGATACGAGAATTTGGCATCGTTTCAGCGATGAAAAGAACGCGCGGGCGTTTGGAAGGTTTGGGAAGTTCTGGGGGACGATTTTTCACAGCGTTGCCTTCTCTGTTGGCCGCCGTCCAACCGTCTGAGGTTATTAAATACGAGAAGGGTCATTTTTTAAATAAATCATTCGGATATTAAAAAACCTCGCTTTTCTGTTGTGCAATCGTGCACGAGCAGAAACGTGCGACACGTGTATCCAAGCCTTGAGCTTGTAGCGTGTGAACTAACTGGGAGAGATGTTACAAAAAAATATGCCCGCGATTAACAAGCAGCCGGCGTTCCCAAAGCACTTACTCCGATAATGCTGGAATTCCGATTAACTTTGTCTCTCGCTCACGTTTTACTCACAGGTCTCCCGATTGGTGATACTCCATGAAGAGGCGGAAGATGGCAACGCAATGCCGGATCTCGAACGGCCAGTGCAGGCAGTCTCACTGGCGGTCACGAACCTGGTGCGGGTCGGACACGAAACCATACAGCACTCGGACGACGACATCCTCAAGCAGGACATGCCGTCATCGCTAACGCGCGTCGAAACGGCCGCCCAGCTGCTCGAGGAAGCATCCCTCATGCTGCGTTCCGATCCCTTCTCCGGCCCGGCCCGCAAGAAGCTGATCGAGGGTTCGCGTGGCATCCTGCAAGGCACCTCCTCGCTGCTCCTGTGCTTCGACGAGTCCGAGGTGCGCAAGATCGTGCGCGAGTGCAAGCGCGTGCTCGACTATCTCGCCGTGTCGGAGGTGATCGACTCGATGGAGGATCTGGTGCAGTTCCTGAAGGATCTATCGCCGTGCCTGAGCAAGGTGACGCATCAGGTGGGCGCCCGCGAGAAGGAACTAACGCACCAGGTGCACAGCGAGATCCTCGTGCGGTGTCTCGAGCAGCTGAAGATCCTCGCGCCGATACTGATCTGCGGCATGAAGGTGTACATCCTGATCGCGGAGCAGAGCGGCAAGGGTTCGGAGGAGGCGGCCGAAAACCGGAACTATCTCGCGTCGCGCATGAGCGAGGAGCTGCAGGAGATCATTCGCGTGCTGCAGCTCACGACGTACGACGAGGACCAGAGCGAGCTGGACAATCTGACCGTGCTGAAGAAGATCCACAACGCGATCAACAACAAGCTCGAGGCGGCCAACGAGTGGTTGCGCAATCCGTACGCGCTGCGCGGTGGCGTCGGCGAGAAGGCGCTCCGGCAGATCGTCGAGAATGGGTTGAAGGTGGCCGACCGGTGCCTGCCGCAGGATTCGCACATCCTGCGCAAGCTCGCGGGCGACATTACCGCCATGGCGAACACGCTGTGCGATTTGCGGCAGGACGGGAAGGGGACGACCCCGCACGCGGATCACATCGCGCGCGACATCCGCGACAAGCTCGGCAATCTGGAGCAATCGGTGCTGAACGCTATCATGGGCGTGGACAAGGCGGGCCTGCAGCAGACGGCGCACACGGTGCAGGGCCGGCTGGAGCAAGCGTGCCGGTGGTTGCAGAATCCGGCGCGTGACGATCGTGGGCTGGGCGTGCGGGCGATCGCGCTCATCGTGGACGAGGGACGGCGCGTCGCGGACGGGCTCGGGGGACATCAGAAGGCGGAGATGGCCCAGCTGTGCGACGAGGTGGAGCAGCTGGCGCACGATTTCTCGCAGATGTGCGCCAACGGGTTGGGCCACACGCCCCAGGCGCAGGAGCTGGCGCGCCGGCTGAACGAGAAGCTGCACGGGCTGAAGAAGCAGATCCAGGATGCGGTGGTGAACCGCGTCGTGGAGGACTTTATCGACATCTCGACGCCGCTGAAGCAGTTCATGGAGGCGGTCGCGCAGCCGGAGGGAACGCCGGGCCGGGAGCAGAACTTCAACCAGAAGTCGACGCGCCTGCAGGCGTTCAGCGATCGGGCGTCGAAGACGGGCCGCATGGTGGCGGCGGGCGGTTCGGGTGGTAATAAGAAGCTCGCGGAGGGTTTGCTCGCGTCGGCCAATCAGATCGACAGCCTGACGCCGCAGCTCGTGTCGGCGGGACGGATCCGGATGAACTATCCGACGAGCAAAGCGGCGGAGGAGCATCTGAACAATCTGAAGCAACAGTACGCGGACACGATGCTGCGGATGCGTACGCTCTGCGATCAAGCGACCGATCCGGCCGATTTCATCGAAGCGTCCGAGAAGCAGATGCAGAAGCACTCGTTCCTGTGTGACGATGCGATCCGCACGCGGCAGCCGCAGAAGATGGTGGACAATACGTCGAGCGAGGCGCGGCTCGCTAACCGGGTGCTGCTGGTCGCCAAGCAGGAAGCGGACAACTCGGAAGATCCGGAATACATCGGTCGGCTGAACGGTGCGTCGGATCAGCTGCAGGCTTCGATCTCGCCCATGGTGCAGGAGGCGAAGAACGTGTCCACCAACATTAGTGATCCGATTGCAGCCTCCAACTGGCGCGAAGCGAACCGAGCGTTGCTGCAGAGTGTGCGGAACGTGCGCGGGGCGGTAACGCACGCCCCGACCGTACCGGAAATGCCCGATCTCGGCCAGCTGCATCTCGGACCGGCGGCGAATGAAGTCGTACCGCCGCCGCGTCCACCACTGCCACGCGAAAACATGCCCCCGATGCGTCCCCCACCGCCGGCCGTGGCGGAAACCGACGACGAGGACGACGTGTTCCAGGCGGGCAGTATGCCGCACGCGAACCAACCGATCCTGATGGCGGCCCACGGGCTCCACCAGGAGGTGCGCCAGTGGTCGTCGAAGGATAACGAGATCATTGCGGCGGCCAAGCGTATGGCGGTGCTGATGGCCCGATTGTCGGAGCTGGTGCGCGCCGATTCCAAGGGCAGCAAGCGGGAGCTGATCGCGACCGCGAAACAGATTGCGGAAGCGTCGGAGGACGTGACGCGGTTGGCGAAGCAGCTGGCCCGTCAGTGCACGGACAAGCGCATCCGGACGAACCTGCTGCAGGTGTGCGAGCGCATTCCGACGATCGGCACGCAGCTGAAGATCCTGTCGACGGTGAAGGCGACGATGCTGGGTGCGCAGGGTTCGGAGGAGGATCGGGAGGCAACGGAGATGCTGGTGGGCAACGCGCAGAACCTGATGCAGAGTGTAAGTGGCGGCGGCGGCGGCGGCGAGTGCTTAAGGCTACTCGAACCTCGAAGGTTGTTCTAATAACGATTCATCTTTCCCGTTCGTTGCAGGTGAAGGAAACGGTTCGGGCAGCGGAGGGTGCCAGCATCAAGATCCGCTCGGATCAAACCAACCAACGGCTACGCTGGGTACGTCGACAGCCCTGGTACCAGTACTAAGAGGGCGTTACCTCCCCCCCGCCTTCCCCTCACTTTCCATCACAGTCTAGCTCAAGACCTCCACCACCACCCACCTCGTTTCTTTTTGCTGTCCTGTGCCGTGGTTGCCCCCTTTGTTGTCTCTCACTCTGTGAAACGGTGTTCTTTACTACTAATTGTGTCTTCCATGATTGCGTTTATGACCCATCCGTTTTGTCCACCTAACCGTGCTCTAAGTACTACAAACGCTGGACGCGTGTACGAATCTTGTTCCGTTGCTAAAAGCTACAACGTCACCCACAGAAGGTAAGCACAATCGGATCCGTGTTTTTTTCTCCTTACCACAGAGGGAAGTTGTCGAGAAAATTGTTGCCAAATAAGTTAAGCGAAAAGCGAAAAGATACAATCGTACAGTGTAATACGCTGCTTTTATAGACGAGTTATTGATGTAAACATTTTAACAAACAGACAAAAAAAATTGAAAAACCGAGAAGCAATGACCTGCAGGAAGCTTTAACATAAACGCACGTAAGAAATAAACAAAACAATAACATGCTAAAAATATTTGTGGATTGTTAAACCCGTAGAGCAGGGAAGGAATGACGGAAAGGACAACGAAACAAGAAACGAAGGCCAATATATTTATAGATACGAAAGGAAAAGTGCATTCATGCGAATGAATTTTAAAACACCCTCAAATCACTTTCCCAAACCCGGTGTCTCTACTTGTTACTTACTGTGTACGGAAAACAGCTTGTTGTAGTAGCCTTTGGAAAGTGACAGTGAGCTCAACGGATGGGCAGTGAGAATAGCGCGAACAAGGCAGCAAAATACTCACCGCACACGTGCGAAGTAGCGACGGAGTGGCCGTGTTATGGTTGTTTCAAAAGTACGAAATTAGCTATTTTGACCGTAAGCCGTATGAAGGATGCAGAGAGAGAGAGAGAGAGAGAGCACATTACGGTTTGCCTGGCAAAGGTGAGTGGTGAGATCCTGTTGTTCGAGGTTTTAAATGTTTCTCGGTGTCTCTTTGCTGTAAGGGTAGTAGTGCAATAATGTTTTTGACGTAAGTGAAACTAAAACGAATGAGAATACTAAGCAAGTCCCTCTACAAAAAAAAAACTCACACGGAGCGTTCTCGCAAGTAACAATCGTTTTTTTATGTAATTGACTTTAACTAGCAAATAAGCGTTCTTTGGTAGTGATTAATCGTTAGTTACAGCTTTTATATGAAACGATTTAAAAAACAAACACTGACGAGTGAATCCTGTTGTACTATTAACGAACTTCGTTTTCTAATACTGTTTGAAGCGTTTCCATCTGTACGTTAGCATCCGGTCTGCAAAGAGCGTGATAAAACGTGTTGTTTCCTGTTTGACAAACACACACACCCGTTAACCAATCAATATGATATAGAAAACCTGTGAAAAACCTGATAAAACCTCTCGTTGTGTGCAAACAAAGCAAAAAAGAAAGCGGCGCTCATTACCATCAACGCATTTTTGTAGATGAATTTAAGCCCGGTCCTACTGACGCAATAGACGTGTAGCCTCCTCCCCCCTAAAAGGCCAGAGAGTGCTGGCGGCCCGGACATCACGTTTCCCTTCGCGAAGAACACAAACGGAGGCAAATTAAACGCTAATGTTTACCGCAGCTAGGTGGATTCGCCTTCAAACACGAGGAAGCGTCACCACAAAGTTATCTCTTAACTGAAAGCAGCAGAACGACGATAGTGCGTCGGATAGAATTGTAACTATTAACAAGTGCCTATTTATTGTTGTACTACTGACGGAACACACCACACTTACTTTTTTGCATTCGATGTTCTCTTTTTCTATGATTGTTTTTCTTTTTAAATTAATTTCTTCGATTTATAGTGAGAAAATATATTTAAAAAAAACTAACTCGTGTTCGGGATGGTTCAATCCCCGGGGTTCGTAGAAAAAGAAAAGGAGAAAGAAACGAAAAATGCAGCTATAGAAAACAAGCAAATATAGGAAGACTTTATTTGAAAAGGCACAAGAAGTAACACAGCTCATCCACAGGAATGAAGTCTAAAGGGTAAAGGCTCGTTTGGAGGAGATTTTGTTGCACTCCCTGCAACCTTCTTCCCGCGTCGTTGGCTCGTCGAAATATAAATGCATCCGTTGCGTCCGTCCGTCGGTTTTGAACCAACGTTTGGAATGGAATTGGAGGTAGGCACGCTTATGTTGTGTGCATTTTTCACCTTTTTTGGGAAATTGTTTAAAGTGAAGGCGATTTCTTTGCTTCACTGCGCTTTAGTAGTCGATCAGCTTCCGGATGCCGGCCAGACACCGGTGCTTGTCGGGAATGTAGAACGGTTCGAACACGTGCGGGAACGGTGTGTCCCAACCGGTCACACGCAGCACGGGTGATTCGAGGTGCAGGAAGCACTCCTCCTGGATGGTGGCGGCTAGCTCCGCCCCGAACCCGTTCGTCAAAGGTGCCTCGTGAGCGATCAGCACTCGGCCAGTTTTCTTTACCGACTGAAAATGAAGAAATAAGGGGTTTTTAATAACAACTCTCGATTCCCGCGCCTTCCGTGCTTACATTGCAAATCGTTTCCTTATCCCAGGGCAGAATAGAAACGAGATCGATCACCTCGCAGCTCACGTCCAGCTGCTGTTTGGCCATGGTGGCTACCTCCTGCAGCACATGAATCTGTGTGCCCCAGCCCACGAGTGTTACGTCCGTTCCGGCGCGCAAAATGTCCGCCTTGCCGATGGGAGATTCAAATGCGGCAACCGGCACCTCCTCTACCGCCGCGCGGTACAGCGTTTTCGGTTCGAACACGATGCACGGATCGTTATCACGCACGCACGCCAACAGCAGTCCCTTCGCCTTGTTCGGTCCCCGTGGTACAACCACCTTTAGACCGGGCGTGTGTGCAAAATACGCCTCGGGGCTCTGCGAATGGTAGCAGGCACCGTGGCCGACGGCACCGCACGGTGCGCGGAACGTGAGCGACCCGCAGTCGTACAGATTGCCACTGCGGTACCGATACTTGGCCGCTTCGTTTACGATCTGATCGAACGCCGGAAAGATGTAGTCGGCGAATTGCATCTCCGCGATCGCCTTCGCGCCCGTGTTGGCTACGCCGATCGCAAACCCGGCGATACCCTGCTCACAGAGTGGCGTGTTGAACACACGCTGTTTGCCATACTTCTTTTGCAGGCCCATCGAACAGCGGAACACGCCACCGAACGCCACGTCCTCACCGAACACGAGGGCCGACTCGTTCTGCTCCAGCGCCAGATCCATCGCTTGGTTGATCGCCTGGAACATGTTCATCTTCTGCGTAGGACCCTCGACCGGGGGTTTCGCGTCCGCCTGGTACACGAAGTGTGACGAATGGCGCAGGATGGTGGGACCACCGTTTCGGGGAACCAGTCCCATCGCACCCGTGGTGGCCACTTTCCGCAGGAAGTTCATCTACGAGTTCGGAGCGAGATAGAATCGGGATGAAATTATGTAATGCGTGGCAGGAGGCAGTTACTGTGGAATAGTCTTCCAGCATTGGATCTTCCTTTGGAGATGCCATGGGAAAGATCACTACTTAAATCGTTACTTACGTTTGGTGTACGGTGTTTCACTGATACTAAAGTAGGTACGACAATTTAAAAGAGACAATTGGCGGCTGTTCTGGTGGGTGTAAAATGTGAGTAAAATGTGATGACTTTTGTAAACAACCCGTACTTCTCCTTCCACGGACAGATTTGTTGTGACGTTCCATTTCAAGATTCATACAACCCAACGAGATTCAGATGTACCGTTTGTCAAATCGACACCAAGGTTTACAGTGTAATACAGACGGGCTCCAGAAAACACAAAGGCAAGAGCTCTGTTCTTTTCGCAGAGTTGTTTTTCATCGGAAAAGTACCGAAAATCGGCCCTTTTCCATCATCAGTGTGAGTGTTGCGTGAAATACGAATAGGAAAGATTACGGTGCAGCTGGAGTTTGCTTTCCCGAGGCCACTGCGAGTGCAGCAAAAAGAAGGGAAAATTTTCCTACCACCTTTGGCTCCCGTGTTGGTACGGAGAATTGCTGCATCACACACATTCCCCGTTGCACAGATTGCGTGAACATTCGAGACAATTTTGACAAACGACGCAGCAGCACCACTGAGCACGGTCGTGTGCGTGCGTGTCGAAAAGGAAATGGAGAAATTCCTCCATTTGTGATCTGAAACCCCGAATCGGTGGTGATATTTAGCAGAGCAGTGTAATGCAAACCATTGTGCGTGTCAAGAAGGAGAGTGCCATAGTGTGCGTTTGTGTGTGTGTGGAAGGGACGGGATTGTGGGTTATGTGTAGGGAGGGGGTGATGCAATGTTTTGTTTACGTTTTACCCCCCGCGATGAAGGCACAGAACGTAGCGCCAAACCACCCACTTCCCTGTTCGCAAATGCCTTTCTCTTTTTCTCGCACACAGTGACTGACACACAACAAGCGCTCGAAGCAATTAAAAGAAGAACAGGAACAGACAAGAAGCGTGTACTAGTGTTAGTGTGCGATACAGCGGGGGTGGTGGTGCTTTCAGTTTCTTTGCGCTGCCGTTGATGTGCCGTTGTGTTGTTGTTGGTGTTGAATGTTTTTCTTCCATTTTTCTCTCCCT
>JXXB01025345.1:0-16368 GCA_000956275.1 Anopheles koliensis | reverse complement strand
CGTATGTTATAACTTACCAAACATTCTTGCCACTCATTCATTCAGGAATGATAAAAATCTTGAAAACAAACAAAAAGTTTAAATACGAATTTAAATACAAACTCTCGTAATTAAGATTTTCATAAAATTGAAAAAAAAATATTATAGCAGTATTGAAATATTGTTTGCTATCATTCAATCCTTCATTGTAAACCTTTGACCGTGGTTGATCTAAAACTTATTGGAAATAAGACAAAATGTATTTCAAGTGAAAAAACCGACTAAGAAAGAATAAGAAACAATACTTCAATAAAAGATAAATGATAGGCAATGAAAAGTAGTATGAACACAGGACTTTTTTAATTTTTGAAGCACTACTAACAAATAAAATAAACTTTTTTCTACGTTGGAAATAAAATCTGCCATAGCATGCACCATTTTTTTTTTCTAAATGCACTTAGCATCATCATCCAATGGATGCATCATCATCCCATCGAGTGTTCACCGTCAGTTGATGTTCAATATGTAAACAAAGCTATTCAATTATCTATAGCTAAAGAGACGAAGCAATCGCCTAACACAATTCGTATTGGATCAATTGACATCTGATTCGAAGGTACCTTTGCTATTTTATACAGATATTTCTATCGATGCCAAGCGATGCAGTAAGTAATTCATAAGCTCCTCAGATAGCCACAACTATGCTCCACCGAGATAAAAGCCACAAAACAATACCACAGATAGCCATTTTTTTCAGATATCATAGAAGAGAATGATGGTATCTGGCGAACGTTACCATCAAAATCATTTTGAAGTTTTTTTTTTCTTCTAGTGCATACAACATAAAACATTCCGTAAGGAAGAAGAAAAGCGCACACAAATATTTTTGCCGCTCCCTGTTCCAACCAAGCCAAGAAAAACGTGCGATTTAATTGAATCCATCGAAAAGATTCAATCATCCATGAATCAGACTCGCTAGCAACACATGGCGTCCAGCCGCCTGATGGTAGCTTCCGGTTTTTATCGGTTAAATTTTGCATCAGTTAATAAACGCTTTTCAGAATGCAGACATTTGTTTTTGCGCCCTTTTTCCATTATAACTAGATTTTTTGTTTGGCCTGGTCATTTCGACCAGGGACGCTTGCTACAGAAAGTGCATCTTCAACGACCGAATGGTGGTATAAACGCATGCTAAAATCGGGTGGTATCGAATGCAGTGAACGTTGCCTATCCACCGTAGAACGCCGGTTTCGGAAGTGCAGTTGAGTGAGCTAACTTACTAACACACAACAGGGACAGCATCCGTTCATATGGCGCACACATCCGTACAACACTCTCCACAGGGTGCACGTGTCAAAATCCTCAACGTCATCCCGCTAGGGCCCACGGTAGAAAGACACGGTACGTAAAAGTGTGCCCCGGGTAAAGTAACTGCATCGTTGGATCCGATCGATCGCAAACTGCATTCCGTATGAAATGCATTCTCGACATTCTGCATCTGGATAAAGTTTGGTTTGCTTTCATCAAGGTTTTGCTGCCTTGCGTGGAAAAGAGTGGCGTGGGATTTTTATTATTTTTAGACATAACCATGAACAATCGTGACCAACACCGCAAAAGGTAGCTACTGTCTCGTGGCAAGGTTTGTCGTCCACAGTCGCGTGGAAGGATACATACGTTCTTCATATCCAGAAAAACGGTACGTGAATTTGCGTTGTGGCATCAATTCATCGAAACGCATACACTACCCTATGCGTATAAAGCTGGTGGAAAGAAGATTGGATGCATAGCACAATCCGGTCCGGTTGCACTGTTGCAAGTAGCGGTATAAATGCAACCGTGAAAGTGTGTTCGTGAAGAGCTCACCACATTCTACCTTGGACGAACGACGTATCATCAACGGTTCTGTAGGAGAACTTGTGGCCACCGTTGAGGTTTTGAACAACGCGAAAGAATGGACTAGACTGTTGTAAATATTTTACCCATCTACCTTTGTGGGCAAAATCAACAAAACAAAAAAAAACAACTGAAAATAAAACAAACGAACATCAGTCAACGTTGATTCTAAAATACTTCTAAAAGAATCGCCGAGAGACGGATGAGACACGATCATGATTCAATTCGAATATCGAAATCGGTATAAAAAAATTGCACTTGCGTCGTCCTAGCAATGGCATGTATTGTGGGAAAATTGAAGCTCAAACCACTTCGGTACCGGTTCGTTGCCGGCAAGGGAGGCGAACGTTCGGAACACTGTTGATTAATTGGATTGCTTTCGAGTTTTGTTCCGCGTGCTCCGCTCACTTTCATGTAACGAAATTGAAACATCAATAGTGAAGTGATCTGCAATCGTGCGCTGAGTTTGCTTTTGTGATTTCGGACTACTAGGACTTTTATTCCGTTTTTGTTTTTATTACGATACCTTTTATTACGGTACCTACAATTTCGCGTATATTGAGATGGCAAGCAAAAGTGTTCCTTTTTGTGCTTATCGGATTGTAGAAAGCTCTAGGATACTCGGAGATATTAGATTGGAAGAACATTATTGCAAAAGAGTGTACCAAAAACGGGATAGGAATAGGAATAGAAAAATTGAACAATGGAATGGAATATTTTAAATTAATCAAATCAAATAATGAAACATGTTGCTAACGTAGTTACAGGACGGCTTTAAAAAATTAACATCAACACAGCTGATTTCACTAAACTTATAACGCACCCGCGAGGGATTGACCGTTGGTATTACAATAGTCACTATATATTTACGCTCTTCAGAATGCAGAAAGCGTTTAAAGGCAAAATGTGATACTTAAAGTTGTTAAGTAGTAGAAACAAAAAACGTATAAAATCGACAAAAATACAATTATACACATATCGATATTTATTTATATATTTCACTTGATTATTTTAACTTTTGAATTCAATCACTTTGGATCGCTTAAAATTTCATTCTCGCTAACGATACTATTTATATTAGCATCGGAGCACACACGATCGGCCAACACCACCGCAACTTCTCAGCTGCATCAGAACAAGGGGTTGTTCGATGTGTCAAAAAGTAAACACCACGCTCTGCACGAGCTGCACGCAGCGTTCTATGCTTACGCAAGTGGATCGTTCAGTGCGAATTTAATTATAAATATTCATCAAACCGTACCGTGCGGCGGCTCAGGGCAGACCACCGCTAACTAATCAGCCAAAAGTCCCATCCACAATCGCTCGATACATCACCCTAATTATGGCCGACTGCACGGCACACCAGCACCCACAGTGCAGCACACTCCAGCTCATGGCATGGAGCGCTGGAGACACACGGGTGTGCCTGCGTTCGTGGTCCGGTTTTGCGAAAAATCAATTAAATTTTCATTTATTTATTGATTATGAATTATGGCCCGATGCATTCCCGGTTTTCCTGGGACGAAGTCGCGGCATGCATGAGTGCGCACGTGGACCGTACACAAACGCGGTCAAAACCCGTGGACCCGGGGCCGGTGCGCTGAGGAATAGGAGTGCCCCGGCGGAACTTCGGATGGCTGCCATGGTGTGCATTAGTTTGCGTGTGGTGCATAAATTTATGCCATCAGCGGTAGGCGAGCGCGTGAGCAGGATCGCAGCCGATTGCAGTGTTTATTCTTCCCGTGCCGGTTCCATCGGTGAGATTCTACCGCGACCATCCGACCAGCTCCCTCTCTCTATCTCCACTTGCTTACTCTAGGGAGGGGTACAGCAAAGTAGTAAGCGCTAAAATTGGATCTAGAGTCAAAGTCACTACCGTACGTGGAATCCATTAATATTTAGCTGCATGCGTATCATTCGATCTTTCGCACGGAAGCCCCCGGGTCAGTGCGGGCTTCGAGAGCAGGAAGGAGAAGTCACATTTTGCATTAGATATGCTCAGTGACCGTGTAGTTGCCAGCACGAGTGCATTGCCTTGGCTGGGGTTGACCGTGCCGTGGAAGTGTTGGTGAAGCGTATTTTTTGTTTTCATCTTCCACCCCCTCCCACGGTGTATGCGTTTTGCAGGACACAAAAATGATCGATGAAGCGATACATCATCCCGAAACTCGCAACGCCTTTAAACGAAAGGCGGCTGGGTGGGCGGTTTGGGGCATGGGGTGCTTGTTTCGGGGTATGGGACAACTTTTAATCTTTTCCACACACACACAAGTGTTGTTGCATTTCGGTGCAAGACATCGTGCGAAAGCGATATGAAAGTATCGTATGCACTACTTGGTAGCGCGTGTTCCGTTTCATGTAACCCTAAAGCGTAACACCGATCCTGAAGAAGGGCTCAAGTTTGGGTTCCTGTCGTCGAGTTGGAACACGGCCCGAACTGAACGTCTATCAACAGCAGCGTCACGTGCAGTACGAGTCTGCTGCAACTGGATGCGGCAGCATATCATGTCCATCCACACACCGATAATGACGGAACGCTTCACAAGGACGTTATTAGCATCGTAAGTTAGCAGTAGGAGTTGCGGTTTGACAGAATGGGTCGACCGGGGAAGGGGCAATTGATTCTGTATGCAATTGATTGCCCAACACGCTTCCCCTTTAAGTTGTTAATTGTGTAAACAAAGGCAAGCGGCAGACAGCCGACGATTCGCACCGCACCGGACGGAGGAGACAGTGAAGAGTCTGTTGCAACAGAGCAAAACGAGCAAAGAATCTGTTGCACCGGCACCGGAATTGAATGCCAATGAGAACGTGGGGTGAAGCAGATTAATTTGAACACGGTTGTGCACGATGATGTTGTGTTCTGTACTTTAACAGGGTAGACCCAACTCACGATGAGCTTTTCACTGACGACGGCGTTCGGACGGCGTATATGGGTGCTGAAACGACACGTAACACACCTTTAGGCGAACTCGACAACGGTCGACGAAACGAAGGAATTTGAAAGACACGACAATGCAGAATCGGTTTGACCTAGTTACGGGATGATTGGTGATTTTTTTTTTGGCTTTCTATAAGTGCCATGATAACGACAAAGACTTAGTTGAGATGGAAGAATGAATGCAAACATCTTCAAAATTAGCAATGTAACACACAACAAATCACCAATTAGAACCAACATGCTTGAAAAGACAATCTTAACAAGTATTCTGTTAGCGAATTCTAAAATAGATATAAATTTGACAGATTTCTAGTTACTACTTAGTACAACTGTTTTGTACGTCGTGAAATACCAAGCAACGTGAAGATCGTGAACTTCGGCAAGCCAACCCAAAACTAATCGCTCCCTGAACATGTACAAACAGTTAAAATAAACAGACCAATGCCTCTGATAGATTGTTGTTTAACGAGATAAAAGCAGCCTTTTCGTGCACTGCACGATTTATTGTGCAGCGTTGAGCACATGGTTTTGCAGTTTTCGTGTCTCTTTGGCGCACCTTCTTTGTTGGCGAACTTTACAAAAGTGGGATTGTTTCCTACTAGAGTAACGTATTGGTTGGCAGGGAACGTGAAGTTAACGGTAAAATTGAACTCAAGAAAAAAGTGAACTTATCAACCTGTGCTTTAGAATGCCACAGATGCTAAACTATTGTGATTTTCTTTCTAGCAGCAGTAAAAAAATAACATCGAATCGAAGTCTAAACTTGGTATGATTGATAATAATCGAGGGAATAGTTTTTAATCCAACCACACAAACACACTGTTTCTGCAACCAACCTTAGAACGAAAAGCATTCCGTGATCAATTTTCACTTCTGTAAATTCGAATTGACACCTTATTCAATCGCTTTAAACTCCCACGGTAACCATCAAACACCACGAGCTAAAAGGTGTGCCGTCATCATAGAACTGCTACCGCCGCTGGTGTGAGGGGTATTTATTCAAACGGAAAACGGGAAGTAAAAAATCGCATCTCCTCCAGCAAAGAACCATCGAATCAAACGAAGCGAGAGCCCACGCGAATGAAAAATAAACTAATAATAATAAAAAATTACCACCCAGCAGGAGCACTGTGGCGCACAAGCTGGCTGGCTGCAGGAACCAATTATAGGCAAATCCCCCAAGGGTGATTTTCCGATGTGATGCGCCTGGAAAACGGACCCGCCACCCAGAGAGAAATATAAAAAAAAACTTTCTGTTTTGGAGGAAAAATTTAATAAAAATAAAATTTATTACCAGCCTCTGAAGTGAAGTGATGGCTGGGCAAGCGACGCCAACCAGTAGCATTTCGGCATCCCGTAAGCAATGCTTCCTCGTCGAAACGAGCGCCGATTTATTCGAAAGTCGTTCGCTACTAGAGAACGAAGAGCGTGTTTCAGTTCCGTTTGTGCAGTGCCAATATTTTTGGAATGAACAAACGAAAGCACGAGATTCGAGATGAAGGGCATGGCATAAGCCGGTGGCGTTACAGCTGCCAAAAGGAGAGGAAAGTGGCGACGATCGCAATTGATGGGAAAATAAATTTCCTGCCTACCGAAGCACACACCCCGGGTGGTTATTCGAAAAGGTTCAAATGAAAATTATGAATAAACTTATCGATTATACGCTTATTAATAGACGTGTTTGAATTAAGGCGTACGGCATTTGAATTGTAGGATCGAAAAGGTAAGCCAGTTGAAATATAAAATGGTTACTTAATTAGACCGTTTTTCTTGTATGTTTTTTATTACGTTATGATGAAGCTGATAGTGAATCGAGTAGGGAAAAAAAACACGCACTATATGTCATGTTTAAACAGAACAATGTTTCACTGGTGATCGTCATGATGTATGGATCGCCCTTATCGACTTAGTGCCAGCTGTATAAACTGCAAATATATACTAAATAAGTATGTCAAGAAGCAACCTAGACATGTCGTGTTGCATCTCGAGTTGGAAATACCACCTTTGGTGATTTATGGTTCTAATTTTATGAACAGTCTTAAAGGGGTTAAATAAATATGATATACAAAGGCAACCACGTCTCGCCATGACGTCAAAAACAAGCTGCATAAAGAAAGTAATGCACTGTAAATATGGCTCATAATGGAATCATGAACTAGAGAGCACACGAGACATAGACTTATTTACACAGGTTGGCTGAGCAGATGAGTGTCAACAGTTATACTACAAGTTGGCGAGGAAAGCAACGAGAGAAATCGTGCTCTTAACTATTTCACACCAATTTTACCGAGGAAAAAAATTAATACACATAAATGATTCAATCGTAACTTTTAAAGCCCAATTAATGGTTTAGTTAAAACCAAATATAAAATATAAACGACTGGACTGGACATGAAATTATCGTAGAAGGATAGAGCCCTTAAATAAACAAAAAAGAAAAAGAGAACTATTTTATTTAATGTAAACAAACATTTGCTTCTGTGGATTTTATTCATGGAAACTAACATTCGTTATGAACGTATAGCATCTGACGGAAGCGGTTCACCTATGAAATAAGCTTCCAATCACCAATTAAGCACTATTGCTTGACTGGGTATTGCGCAGAGCCGACAGCAGCAGGAGACGTGCTACACATTCACACTAAGGATATGCGCTCTCAAAAACGATCCAAGCAAATCTGATGACAAGATGGTTGACTAAAAAAGCTTGTTGCATTTAACCGTTCCAGTGCGTACCAAAAGAAATACAATCCGTAAAAAATCGACACACCCATATGCCACACGGTAAGCATTCGAAAACTCCGTTGGATCCGGTTACGGAGGACGGCGATGTTCTGCGAAGCATAAAGTCTATCGTACTTCCGCAGCAGCTTGAATGCAACGGCAAAGCGCTCCAAACCAATAAACTGTTCCGTGCCGAGGCAAGATCGATGTCGAAATTGCTAAAAATGCTCATCCCTAAACCGATAACCGGTTCCACTAGCAGCTTCTGTTCCGCAGCCCGACAGTATTTCCTTCTTCAACTTCTGCGTCCAGCGTAACGGCAAAACAGGCACGAAGGACAGACAGCAAATACTGCACCGAGGCACGCGTTGAAAAAAAATGCATGTGCATCTCGCAACTGCTACGGTTTTTGCTTAATGAAATCCTATTAGGGTCGCAAGATTGAACGTGGACGACTAGTAAGCCCAAACGGAGCTGCATGCAGGCGCAGAATTCAATAGCAGCGATGCTAATCGGAATGTTCGTAACTTGGTTCAACTAGAACAGCGATGGTTTCCTTTGGACACATATGACAACCGAAATCATATGTATCACTTTCCTCGCTTTATACGAAGCATGTTAACATTAACATAACATATTAGTGTACTACTGAATAAATAAAAGGTTTTATTTGATCACACAAGAAGAGATATTTAGCTCAGGAAGATTTCATTTCCATGCAAATTTGTATTTATTTTAAGGCGTATTGAGGTTGTATTTAAGTATTGCAATACTTTTTAAATTGCTTATTGTCAAAGAAAAGAAAAAAAATAAATTAAAGAGGACACACTATAAAAGCTCGATAGTTCTGAGCTATCAACGGTAGATCGAGGTGATTGCGATCTAAACTATCACTGAAATCTTTTCGGACAGACCGCTAATAATCAACCGTTCAGTATCAGAATGTACACCGAACTAACGAGCAACAATTTACTCAGAATCAAGCCCTATTTTGATACAATTGTGTTTTAAATCACAGGTAATTTAGCGAATAACGGCTATGTTTGCCGATAAAGCGGGTATCCGCTTCTTTACATATAATACACTTTGGCAAACAAAAAATTTCATGTAATCGATCTTCTGCCTTTTCAGGTACCAAGCCAGTTCGCGAACTTCAAAGTAAGATGAAATCAGTATCAGTTTTCCATAATTTGGTGTAAGTTGTGAGGTAACAAAACAGAATAGTTCGATACAAAAATTCGCCTTTTATTTCAGCGTTTTTTATGCTCTCCTTTTTTTACGACAAGTTGTCTCAACCCGTCTTGTATGCAAAGATGAATCTTATTGTGTCATGTATAATTTGAAGAACATCGACGATTATTTCATGCACCAATATTTGGATCCCATGGTGTCTGGAATAACATACATAAATATTTTAATGGAAAACTTGGACGCATACTTCTTCAAAGGTATTAGACATACAGTGAATGTTGTAAACATTGAGCACTCGAAAGCCCTTAAATCAATTGATGGAGTTGGAACTGCTAACGTTTCCCAAATTTTCATTCATCAGACGGGATTGTACAGGATTATGTTTGAAGAAAATCAAATTTTAACGCACTTCAAGCTCAGTAACAGTTATCTTACTGCGGTACCTACGACTATCAGTTTAGCACATCAACTGAAAAGAATTGAAATCACCTACTCCCTAATAGAAAAAGTTGACTTTGCTATATTTTGTAACCATTCCAAACTTGAAGCTCTATATCTAGGTTCTAACAAGATAGAGTACATTGTAAATAGCGCCACGAACAATTGCAGTCTGCACGACGTTTTAAAATATGTTTATCTGCATCAAAATGCGTTACAAACAGTTGACTTGAGCTTGTTTAACCACTATAATAAAATTTGTTTTTTAAATGTTAATAACAATCGAATACACACCTTTCTTGGTAACTTCACAAACAATGCTAATCTAAGTTTTGAATTTTCCAATAACTATTTGAAATCCTTAAGTTTATGCAAGTGGAATTTACCCAATTTGTGGAAACTATGCGTATCTTCTAACTTTATACCTTCAGTACCGGAATGCATGGAAAATGTTCCAGGAATCAATGATTTCAGAATGGCTGTCAACAAGATCACACACGTCAATATCGAATCATTTGCAAAATTGTTAAAATTGAGTATTATAAATTTAACTGACAACAACATAATATCAATAATGATTAACACGCCGCATTATCCAATCAGTTTAGAATATATACTATTGAATAACAATAATATAACCGAGTTAGACTTGTCGTATGTACCCGGCAGGGCACTTCGGGTGAACGTAATGCGAAACTTTATTTCTTACTTCGACGTGAATAGCACATCGCCTAACGTAACAGAACTGCAAATGAGTTATAACCCACTTGATTGTACTTGGAGGACGTTGGAAGAACGAAAACATGTAAAGTGCATCACCAATTCAGTGGGACATAATAAATACTGAATTTAAGTTCAACAGCTCTGCGTGTATTGGATTATTCAGTGTTTATTAATTTGAAAAAGCATTAAATATTCTGTTTAAGCAATCACACACTGGTTAAGCAATCGACGATGAGAGGCTTTGTTTCCACGTTTACTGTTGTTAAACTGATTCTAAAACTACTGAACGCCTATGATTTACAACTAGTAATGTTCAAATCATTGCTGATAAAGTTTTAGTTTTTTTTTTTAAAACAAATTATATAAAAAACAAAAATTTGTTTTATAATTTGGCTACACACTAAATGGTATTTATTATTTATCCATTATTTTCCGATCACAAACAAATTACCAACCTCAAAACGGTCATTTTCAGCAGGAATAATGCCATTGTAGTTCAGTGATTTTTTGGCAAATAAAAGATCAAATCTTCGTACCTTTCCATTTATTGTACAAAGTAGGCTGACGAGGCTGGTCATGCTACCGATTGAAGCTAATTTCTTTCAAATCGCACTAAAAGTGAAAACATCATGAACTCCATTAAACTAGTTTTGCTGAGGTGTGAAAACCATCGTGAGAGCATAGTCCGTTCTTACTAATTTATAATCTGGTGTTATGTTCTTTTTCTATTTCAGATTGGCGCTCGTTCTCATTGATGCAGGGTTGCTGATGTCGGTGCGTATTACTTGTGAAACGTCAGCCATTTGCCGAATCATCAGTCTGGCATACAGTGAAGATTTATTTGTCAATCAATACATTCCTAGCAATATTACAACCGTCGAATACCGTTACCTTATGATGAAAAAAATAGATAACATATTTTTTCATGTACTACCTCCTACTGTGAAAAAAGTTGATATAATTCAATCAATGAATTTAAAATGGATTATCATGCCAGAAATAGTGAACATTGCGCATTTCAGCGTGGTGTATACCGGACTAAATATGATCCAGTTTGAAGAAAACCGTTCATTGCTACAGTTGCAGATTAGCAATTGTCCTCTCCGAGCCGTCCCATCTTCAATTAATAATTTACGATCAACAACAAAAATAGAACTAAACTTTTGTCTCATCAAAGACGTTGATTTAAAAATGTTTTGCAACAATTCGAAATTGCAAAAATTAAGCTTCTCCCAAAACTTAATACAAACCATTGTAAACAGTGCTAAGACACCATGCAGCATGTACGCCACGTTACAACAATTATATTTGCCGATGAATGCATTAAAAACAATAGACATGGGAATTTTTAACTCTTTTAGAAATATACAATTATTGAGCTTTGCTAACAACAAAATAGAACATTTATTCGGTAGATTCGAAAATAATGTGATTGATACCATATATTTCACGCACAACAATCTAACAGCATTTAATGTCTGTCAATGGAATGTACCAAACCTTAAGCTGTTAGAATTATCGTTTAACCATTTGAACAAAGTTCCGGATTGTTTGGAAAACCTGAAAGGGCTTACTATGCTTACTATGACAGACAATCGTTTAGAAAATGTGTCCATTGCGAGTTTTGCTGTATTGGAAAATTTGATCATGTTGGACTTGTCGTTCAACAATATGACCTCAAATGCACTCAATAATGTCACTTTTCCAAAGACACTGAAAAAACTGGGGATAATCGGAAATAATTTGACAAATCTGGAAGTTCTTGATTGGGAAAACTGGGAAATAATTGCGTAAATTATTAAGGAATTGTGTACGAACAACCAATGAACTCATCTTTTTAATAAGGACGTAAAGGAGTTGATTGATTTCTCTATTAAGGGAAATGGTTAAACATGTACTTATATTAAACAAAATAAAAATATATTAATAAGTGAATATAAATAAATACTTCAAAACATTAGAACATGTCGTTTAGTAAAGAGGTTAGTAAACGTCCTTTTTCTTTTTTTTATATTGAAACATGAACAACAAGTAGCGAGTATTTTTAGTGTATTGAAACATGTAATCAATAATAAGCATCAATCGCTTTAATTTCTAAGACTTATTAACATTTCATTATTTGCAAGTCGCCATTTGACGGCTGATTTTTATCACAAACTCGGACAAGAAAGGATTCGAACGTCAGAGTCCCTCTCAAAACTTGTTCACCCTTTAACGAAGGAAATAGGTATCTTTGATTGGTTTGATTTGCTAGAAATGGTTCATAGCATTGTGAAATTTTCATTAGAAGTACCCAATCCACACTAGGCTAACTTAATTTATTCGTTTTCTGTCGTGAAAACATTCTGGAATAGAATGTGATGTCTTTCTCGAAACCATTAATGAAATGGTACAGAAACAAACCCTGAAAATGCTAATTTAGACGCAATTTGAAGCTTATCTTTGCGACATTTTCAATAATGTTTTGCTACACCGCTTGTCCTTAATGAGCACATACAACAAGCAGCGCGACGTACCAGTTCAAAGGGCGATATTTGTTTTGACGTTGTTCGAAGCGGATGGTGAATGGATACCGAATCGCCTAGGAAAAGCTTTCACCGCATCCGAACGAACCGGGCAAAAGGAGTTCACCTTACCGTCATGAAGCAAACGGGAGAATACACATCACGCCGTAAACAAAGTGATAGCTATTAAAAGCAATGGCTTGACGGGAAATGGAACTTGTGTGTACCTTGTGATCGCGTTTGTATGCGTTAGAACCTTTTGCTACATGTCCGCGGTGCGTCAGGACCACGCGTACTGCCGCAAAGATGAGAACGCATTGACCCAAACCGAGCATCCCAAACACCACAGACAGGCAAACAAATGATGATAATGATATTAAACTTTACACACAAAAACCGCAACGCAGGGCAAAAGAGAAACTTCCGGTTGCGATAAACACGTTCAAGTACGTACGAATGCCCATTTCTAAGAGCGCACGGATGTCCAAAAAGGACACGAATTAGAACGAGAACGGCGTTGGCACACCATGGTGGGGTTTTGGATCGCTACGTATTCGAGCGTATTTTCCACCTTGAAGGGATATGGAAATAAACATAATTTTTCCCGTACGTTCGCATGTCCGGCAGCATCCTTTGCGCGCGCACACGTACCTTCGGACTCGGGTCAACCACAAATTCAAATTTGCCGCTACAATGTCGTCATCATTAAGCGTCGCCATCGCAATGCATCGTTTCCGTCGGTTTTTGTAGCCTAAGGTAGGCGAAATAAAGGCGAGATTTTAGTTGAAAAAATGAACAATCCTATCAATTTTAGCGGCTTTGCCTACGATGAAAATTTCGCTAGGTCCAATTTTATGAAACATGCTATCTTTAAAGCAATTAATATTTACAATTTCCTCAAATTTATGTCATAGCTTTATATAAACAGCACTCATCCAGCCATAAAAAGTTGCACCGACTTGAAAACTTAAAATTATTACGATAAATTTTACATTTCTTATTTTTCCACTTGTGAAGAACATAATTATAAGCTAAAAATACTTCATGTATAATTAAACATAAATATAAACTAAAAATATATACATAAAACTCATCATACAAGTGAATAATCACTCGTTGATGTACTCAAGTTGAGCTTTTAAAAATATTATTAAGCGAATATTGTAGTGCGACTAAAATAAAGCGATTATCTGAAATTTATTTATTTAAAACAATACGGTTTACGGCTCGATCGTAAGGATTATCAATTGAATTAAATATTATCAAACACTAAGGTAAGATTTACCCCAGACATTTTTGTAAAGTTTGAAGTATCGTTGCCATAACGACATGCGCCTAGAGTCCACAGCAGGAGCGTAGAGCAAAGACATTTTAATCTTCTTGAGTGGAAATCCCTCCATTCCTGGGGTGTTCGAAAATAGAACATTCATCCTTACTGGACCGCACCTTAGGGAAGAATGCATAAAATGTAAACTGATTTCCGTCGGCTGGAGAAAAGAAAATTTGAACGATTCTTTTAGCGGAAGATTCCACCAGCGGTGAGCATAGCAGGGTTTGGACCAGCCGACGGATAGAAGCGTGGTATTTGGTGCAATTTATTACGACAAGTATGAAATTGAGTTGCGCTAGACCGTACGCAAGATACGAACAGGTCCTCCATTTGAAAGTATGTGCGTAAGAATCCACCGTCTTCAGAAAGTAGCTCCGTACCGAACGTTAGTTTGAGAGCTGGGTGGAGAGCTGGTTTGTCAATTTATTATCTTTGTTTTTCTACCCTCTACCCCCCTTGTTGTAGAATTATGATTAGTTTGAAGTATGATGAATTGTAAACAGTATTGTTGGAAAGAACATAGTACCGGGATGTTTGGTTTGGTCTTGGTGAAAGTAAAGCAAAATAATTACGACACGTTCTCTGCGGGTGTACCACGTGCATCTAGCGGCTAAAGATATTTACCCAATTTAATGGATAGGATAAGAAATATTTGTACAAGCGATGTTTTCATATTCCTGTTAGGAAAATTTTTAACTGTATAGTGTTTACTTGAGGACGCTTAGGATATTATGATGGAAATAAGCAGTTTTAAATATTAATTGTCGTTTCAAACAAGGTGAACATGACAACAACTAAATGTTTAAAATTACTCCATACGAAAAGATGCATCTCTGGGGCGAATTTCACGCTGAAATGACAAATCGCCTGTACTGCTAAACCTGTACTGTTTTGTTCGCTTTTTTTGTAACTAGTTAATCTGGTCACAGATGTACAATACAGTTATGTAATCAGGAGGACCTAGTCCAACCTTGTACGGTGTGCGTGATTTGATGATTTTTGTTGCAAGGTGAAGGGTGTTAAGTTCGGCATCCTATGGTACGGTCGCAACAACATATTTGGTTCGTCTGTTCCACGAGGTGAGCGCATCACCTATTTCCAATCCTACCCTTTCGTTACAATCCCCATTATGCTGATGACGCAGGTGATTTCCAAGCGTGACCGCAGTACACATCACCAATGAAGTCCGACCGACTGGCTAGAGGACGATTCGTAGCTCACGTTGAACCACGAGCAGCGTGTTGAATCGAGAACGGTACATGGCGCTCACTACGGCTACGCCACACACCAGGCTTCATAAAGAAACATGGAGAACAAATTACCCGGGGCGATGAGATTTCCTTTGACCGTCGGAGAAACGTCATCGGCAGGCGGGCGCGTCGGGCAACTGCAACTCATTCGCGACTCACCGTACTCAACCTGGCATCTTCTCGCAGGCATCGCAATTATTTCAGCTCATTTATTTACAATTAGCTTATCTCCTGACCGGTTTCCCTTTTTCAATTTCAGCCCGCTGCAACCTCACGTCATAACTACCCGGCCCACCAATGGCAAGGACATGGTCGAGCGATGCATGAGTTGCATAAACATTATCAGCCGTCCCTCGGCTGCTCCGACCGCTCAACCGACCGTCGCGGAGTGAAGACAATGTGAAAGGTTTATAAATCAGTGCCACTGGAATGACGGGTACCAGCAGTAGCAACAAACGCCTCGGCAGTGGTCATGCGATTGGCTCAGCTGGTGTGCATCGTTGTTTGCTTCTCGCCGCTTCGGTTCAATGTCCTCATTCCAGCGTCATCCCCCGCTCGAAACGTCACAAAAAAGGACAACGGTGCCAGGGAGTCACCGGTCGGGCGTAGCGCCAATGTCGACGATGCCGTTGTTGCGTAGTTCCGGTGTCGATGATACGGTTCACTCCCTATGCTTTGCCTTTCAATCTTTGCATCACACACGCGCCCACACTCTCACAGACGTATAAAACCAAACTGTCGTCCATGATTGAGAATCGGATTCGTTGTCAGCGCGAGCGCACTCACGTCCACCTCTCTGTCATCGGTCAGTCATTTAATGGCAGCAGATGAGACACGCGTATCGGTCTCACTCCCCTCCCCACACCGCCGGCGGGTGCAAACGCCACTCATTAATGCTCGAACGCGCTCCGGCGAGCACAAGTGCATAAGATGGGCACGGGAACCGCAGACATGCAACAACACATCACACAGCCACCTGGCACCGGCGATGGAGGAGTTTGCAGCCGTGCCAGGCGCAGTCCCTCCTCGCAGACCCACTAACCGCGCGAGAATGGAACGGCAGACCGTCTTCGATTCCGGGGTTGGCGTTTGGAAAACAGGTCGTTACATTAATCTTCCGCTGCGTTGGTAGCGAGAGAAACGCCTCTGTCCAGAGCGAAGTGTCGAAGCAATTGTGTTGCGGAGTGACAATGGGAGGAACACCGTACCACGCTTATCGGGATTGATCGGGAGGCGGAGATGTTTGCCGGGACGAGCGAGAACTAACTGACATTAGGATGCTCCATTAGGGATCAATGAAGCGGCGCCTGTTGCGAAACAATAGCGGGGATATTGAGAAGGTGAATTAAACGGCCCCGATGAACCGAAGCCAACGAAGCGCCGTAGGCGCTCGAAA
>JXXB01025258.1:0-12049 GCA_000956275.1 Anopheles koliensis | reverse complement strand
TAACATGTGCCTGTGACAAATTACTATTGAGTACTGAAATAATTTCTTTGTTCATACAATGCATAGAAACTTATGGTTTATCATTTTTTAAAAAATACTGAATACAAGATTTTGATACAAGTTTATTGTATCAATACTTGAGTGATCGCGAAACGAAACTCAACCAACCGTGACTAAAAGTCCACGTTATATACTCGAACCGCCAAAGAATGAATAAAATATACATTAAACATAAATTAAATATTCTGCTCACTTTAAAATGATCAAAAGCAAAGCTGGTGTTCTCATTTTCATCTATTTTTACTCACATATGTCGCGAAATTCTACAGCTACGCTAACGCTCCTCCTTATTACTTTACAATAGTGATACGGTACTCGTCTTTTGCCATATCGACATATTGCAATCGTGTAAATATCAACAAGTTGTGTACAAAATAGTACTTAAAGTGAAAATTTCCCCTAAGTTTCGCAATAAAATCAACCACCGATGCAAACTCCATGATACGAATTCCCTTCGGCAATAAGTTAAAATTCCATCGATTTAAAACGTCACAACGAACCCTCCGCCATATCGCCCGCGGGAATGGTAAGAATTTATCGCAACAAATTAAATTTTATCTCACCTTTAACTCTGGAACCCAACGTTTAGCTTTAAAGTTTAATTTTCCCGCTTGCCTGCTGCGTAGGGGGTTAATGTGCTGAAGAAGAGCCGAACAAGCACACTCAAGCTCTTGAGTGTTTGCAGGAAGCCTGGTTTTTAACGTTTCTTCTTCCACTTCCCTGGTCAATCATGTGTTCTCTTCTCTGCGGTATAAGAGTTCTGTGCATTGGTCACATGGTTCCGTTGTATTCGACAAAAAACACACACAACTCAGCATGGAAAATGTCTACCGGTAGCATACCAGGCAATCTGTTTTCCACATACTTCAACTGAAGCGTAGGACCAGGAAACGAAACAACAAAAAAAACATAACGTAACGTGGCACACCAAGTCCCGAAACTGCCCCGAAGGAATCTCGTACCACGAGAGAAGGATGTGTAATCAGAGGGCAAGTTTTTACCGAACCTTCGTTTGCTCCCTTTTCACCGTCGTCATCATCAACATCATGTTTTGCCTGTGGTTAGGCGTGGTGTGGTTGTCGCGGTCGGGGGAATCATAAACATTTCTCTTTTTATCGCGTCGAGATTCTACCGGGAAGGGACAGGTTTGGACCTGCCAGGAGGCAAAAACATTCCTACCAAGCGAGGACGAAAAAAACAACCGGAGCACTCGGGGTGAGAAAAAAGGAAAGGTAAAATAGGAAGTTGGTCCCGGAAAACCGTTTCCCTTAATTGTTAACTGCCCGCGGGAAAAGTCCAATCCCGAAGCGGGAAAGAAGTGACGCTGGGTGCTTTCCTTGATGAGCCTATGGTGCTGGCGGTTACCACTTGCCGTTGTAGCTATCAAGAATGAAAAATACATTTGCGACCGTTTTGCTCGGACTCACGGGGTAGACGGGTAGCAAAAGAGGCCTCAAGTGATACCTGCCTTCGGGTTCGGTAGAAACTGTTACATGGTTGGTTGCACACATGCACACTTAACGAAGGCGTATATGGTGAACATACATACCCTCAATCGGAATATGAAATTACTCCAAATGACTCGAAATTAAAACACTGAGCGAAAGAGTCTGTTCCACGAGTAAATCTACGGTAGGTATGTACTCAACCTGTTTAATCAGGACTGCTGTTGAAAATGTGCCGCTGGGAAAAAGTGAACGGCAAATCGCTGTTCCATAATCCTAATCTGATAGAAGGCTTTAGAGATTTCCTTTCGGTACACGTCTTAGAATCATGTCCTACAAACGGGTCACAAGTGTGCAAATGAATAATGATTGAGCAAGAGTTTTAGCTCTTTTGTAGAAGCTACTATGTCAACCGGAAAAATCAAAAGAAAAAAGAATAAAACTCATCCATAAAATACCTTTACAATACATGATACCACAAATAAACAAGATGACGGTCCGAATGAGATCATGGTATACGTCCTGCCGCGTGAAAGACCGGCGTCGCTATCACTATACCACCTTACAGCACCTCTTCATGATAATTTGCAGGAAAACAAAAAACTAAAACAATTGCTATAAATCAACCATACGAAAACAACATAAACATCATTTTGTAATAATTCCGTTCATTTTTTCAGCACAAAACACAATGCTAAGTCAACGTGCAGAAAATATGAGATTAACTTACCCAACAAATAAATGTTGGTGAAGAAGTAGGTTCTAAATTGCTTTAAAATTTATAAAACTTGAAGTTTTTATTTGCAGCAGCAGACTTTTGTACAATAAATGTCTACATATAACGATTAGCAGGAATGAATGTGAAAATAATACAAATAATATTTAAAGAATAAAATATTTCAAATAAATTTTGTATTCTATTTTAGATTTACATAAAACTGGTAAAATAGAGTCCGATTCACGAACGATATTTTTGATTTATTGTTTTACCTTTGTTATTTCCAGAAGCATATCACTTTCTGAAATATTTTTTTGAAAGATTTTGAACTTCACTTCCAGTATTCTATCTATATTGATATACTGATTTTTGATTTTGGCTTCATCCAAAACTTTTACTAACGAATTATACGTCAGAGATAATTTAGCAAATACCAGCTTCACAGTGACAGCCTACTTTCATTTAAATCAAAGGAGGAAAACGACGTAAAGATTGCTTTGGCTTGACTAATTATTGTCAATTTACAAGGTCTTTTACCAGTCAGCGGAAGAGCTTCTACCGTTCTATCAGAACTTGGATTGTCATAAAAATATGGCCTTGTTTCTGGGATAACGAACAAAAAAGTAACTAAAAGAAACGTAAAAAAATCATTGAGTTAAAAGCCCTTTTAACCCATATCATTCGATCACGTTAAGATACCGGGGTTCTTTCCACGCAAACCAACAATCGTTTGTTCTTTTCTGTACAGCTTCGACGAAAAACACCGTTTCATTAAGTGTAAAACTGGCACACGGAAAGGGCAGGAGCAAGTCCCTCTGAGAGCCAGGTTTACCTGCTTCATCTTTAATTAACAGACGCAACGAAGCATTTAAAACAAAAATCCCTTTTCTTCATCGTTCATGTTAACGAAGAGAACCATCGTACAATGATAACGACGATGGCGATGGCAGTTTTAGTAAAAAAAAAAACAGAAAGCCCGCATTTTTAGAACGTTTGGGATTGAATGGATAAGATATGATAAGACCAGTGCAAAAAATAACATTCATGGATAAA
The DNA here is from genome assembly GCA_000956275.1 of Anopheles koliensis. Classification (NCBI taxonomy): domain Eukaryota; kingdom Metazoa; phylum Arthropoda; class Insecta; order Diptera; family Culicidae; genus Anopheles; species Anopheles koliensis. The sequence continues at coordinate 8,773 of JXXB01025258.1, read as the reverse complement.
TTACCACCTCTTTCTCCCTTCCCCACATTCCCATTATCAGATATCCTCCACTGATGGGTCATGTTCTTATTATCACCATTATTTTAGGAAACTAAAAAAAAACTTAATCTTTGCAGGTTATTGTGCGCTCAATAAGTTCAAAAATGTTGTACAACTCTTAACAAAATCGCAAAATTGGATGACCTCGCTTAATGAATGCCTACAGCATTGTACCTAGCATCAAAATATTCAACAATACTGTCCGCATAAGGTGCGCCTAAAAAAGCAACCATTTTTTTTCTTGGGCAATTTTTCATTGCACCTTCCAGCGTTTACCAAAAGTTGTTGTAAAAGACAAAAGATACAAAAAAGCACACACGCAATCAGAATGAATATCTTCATTCGAGCACTAGAGTGTTTCTTCTTTTTTGCACTTTCTGTGGGCTATGGCGGACGGAAATATGCGGCTCGTGTCCCTTCTTTCTACTGTCTTATACCCTGCAGGAGGTGGTAAACTACTTGCCCCTTGCTAGCCTTCTTTGATGATTCTTAAATATTCATAACGTTGAAACGAAGTGACACCGACCTGCGGCGGCATTTTGGGTCCGGTTTTGTGTAAACAAGTTTGTCTCGAGAATTGTTGAACGAATGGAGTAAGAGGGTTTCGTTGAGTGCATGTTTTTTCTGTTCTTATTTTTTACTCTCACACGCGACAAGACGAAATGATCCTGCAAAAGCACCCTCGACAATCGTCCGTATAATGAGCGGGTGTCGTTATCAGTCATTTCACCTCGCTACGCACCTCTGCTGGGACTATTTTTTCCACATTCTTTAGCAAGAAGGGGTTTTCCCTTCGAAAAAGGTGAAAAGAGCAATTGGACATCTCGTGATTTTTTCGTCTACTATAGAGCAGCTTCTCGTTGTTCGGCTATTTGTAATTCTGCTGGTTCACCTTCTATTCGCGACGGATAAAATTTTCGTGCGACCTTATTCTCTCCGTCATTAACCATTTTTTAACGGAAAAGGTGAAAATTTTAAAAAATGGTTTCTCTTGCATTTTTTGAGTCATAAGATATCTTCCGTGGCAGAGATGTTGATTATAGTCTTAAGAAAAAGGTTTATCCGACATTTGAAACAGCTGAAGATGAAAGGGGAAAGATTGTTATGACAAATGAACAAATCCGTGAAATGGACTGACAGCACAAACCTGGTTCAAATACCTTACCGGAAGTACCCTTTGAAAATGATAGGCGATTCTTCGTTACGACTTTAAAAGAATGAAGTGAATACTGTAGCTTCAAAATTGTATGATTTTCATTATATAAATGAAAATAAAACTTCTATCAACACTCCTTGGTTTATAAAGAAGTAGTTAAAAAAACAACTCGAAATGAAACATATGCATTTGCATTAGATGACCCTGTTCCCACTTGGTTGTATGAGTTATATAAATTGGAAAAAAAATCATAACAACGTTTATTTTTATAAGTACACCGTTTATTTTCGATACATGTTATTGGTATTGCCAATACGATTTCATGCGTAAATAGTAAGCAATAATATAATCTAAATATTTAAACCATTAAGAAAAATCAAAAACCTTAAAAACCTTTTTTTATCAAAATGTTCATGCTGTCCTCAATAATGTTCCAGTCTGATTTAAATATGATGAAAGGTTCCTTCAACTTCTCTTCGTACGGTTAAGCATTAATGTTCCCTTCGTAACTTATTTTCTCATATCAATTTAGAAGCAAAATATTAATGACAAAGCTTCGCTTTTTACTGTTCCTTTTGTTGGACAATAAAAGCGATGAAAAATAGAAAAAAATCAATCGTCAGGAGCAATTGAGCGCATTGATTATTCACTGCAAACGACGGCACTCAATGACAGGTTCTCGTCTAAGCAAACGCCAACCTTTCAAAAAAGGGTCTTCACAAAAGGATCATCTGCTCTTATACTCCTCCTCTTCAACTCCTCAGCTTCCAAAATAAAACAATCAAAACATTATGATAAAGCGTTCTCGTTCTCAATAAATCAATCTCGTCCAGCTTCTACTCCTCCTACTATGTCCTTTTTTACTATTCTGTTCATTTCTTGTATTTTCGTACCCTGCATTGGATGTCATTTTTCATTCTGACTCAAACAACACAATCATCTTCGGACATGCATGGGGGTTCTGTTCCGCCTTTTCCATTCCTTTCTCTTCTTCCGCTTGTTCGTTAACGCAGTCCGGATACGTCAACGCAAACGGTCAACCAGCCCAACTGTGAACCTTTGGAGCTGTCCATTAAAATTATTGCCGAAGGAAATAAATGAATTCCGTTCCGGCTTTCAGATTGTCGGCATTCATATGTATTCTTTGGATTTATTTTGGCAAATACTACCAAAGACATTCGGGTTGGTATTTTTTCGGAAAATTGAAGCTTCGACCTTTTAGTTTATTTTTCTATTACGCCATCTCAAGAAAACCACGCGTAGCAAAATAAAAAGTAGAAATGTTTGCCCCTTTTTGGGGTTAGATATGTCCTTAGTACATAGCGATCAGAGCTCAGTGCAGTGAAAGGAAATACATAAATTTGATAAAAATATAGCCTGGGTTGACCTCGTTACAATTACATACAGAAAATATAAAACTAACACGATCACATAATGATCAAAGAAGTGTAAATAGCATATGAGCGTGAATACATATTTGGTAATGTTATAACATTTTAAGAGAATGACAATGACACAAATGAAAAATATGTGTTCGGAAACAAACAAAAAAATAAGTATGGGTTCTATAATAACATAACAGAAGCAAAATACTTGATAATTTTTACACTATTTATTTACCAACCATCGTATGGAACTGTCATTTCCCATCTCAATCATTTTGCTTCCGCATCGATTATTTCTGTATTCTGCAACATACAGCTTTACTTGTGTCCAAAACAGCCGACCAATAAGATAATCCAATTGACTAGCAGATGACTAGCACAGGTGAAAGGAAATTTGATTCAACCATCTTCTGTATGATGCTACCATTTCTAGAAGGCAAGGAAGGAAAAAATGCATATTTTCCCTCAACCCAGTCAATCAATTATTTGGCTGGTTCGGTGACCTAATTCTATCCTAAACATGCGTCTTTCTAGACTCAAGCCAATGACGAACGAAAGGTGTGAAAAGCTGTTTTCGCTCCGTTTGCATCACAACGCGAAATACTGATCGAAGACAGAAGAAAATGAACTCGTAAATTTGATGCCTTGCTGCTGAAGTATCGTGAATTCCCTAGAGCGCGACGATGCCAAGGTACGATGTTCACGCTGGGCAAAAAAGGAACGTCATAAATAATCAATTGTTTATCCTTCAGGGTGTAACAAATTACCCAGATCATATTCCATTACGCTCACATTTGTGCGTTGTAGTGAATTCATAGCCTTCGGGGTAAGGACGTAAAAGAGGACGCAAAGAAAATGTGCCAAAAAAAAAATACGTTGAGGATGCGAAGTAAAATTCGGTCCACTCGGTCCACTCGGTCCGTTTTATTGGTTGTGCACAGTGATGAGACATTGATTGTAACCTGATGAATGACCGTTTGAAGATGTAGTTTTATGTTTATAATATTGACAAGAACTTTTATTTTTTACAGGTTGAATCTTCTGGAAAAAGTAGAAAATTTAAAGAAATAAAATTTATTTATGAAGTATGCTATAAAATATAAATTTATACTTAAATGAAAGAAACCAATTAGTGAAATTGTTAAATCACAATAAGTCTAGCGAAAATAAAATTGTCATACAAATTAATTGAAAATTCTTAAGTTCAAAATGGCTCAATAATGTCCAACAAAAGCAACGTCTCTGTTAAAAATCTATAATCTAGTTATTTTAAATGTGTAATTAAAATTTTTTGTTTGAAATTTGATTCAAACACATTATTGTTTTTATCAAATTTTTAACAATCTAAAGTATTCCAGAAATTATGTTTCACCACACTCTAACTACTCTTACACTCAACCAGAAAGACGATTATCAGTACATACAAGCACTCTAAAACTGCCTTTAGAACCATACCATTGCCCAGAAATAAACCATATCACCTCGGAGGCATCAATCACTTTTGATCTGAATCACCTTTTTTCATGGGATCTGAATAACATAAAACAGTTTTCACCGCGGCCAACATAAACGTCTCGGAAAGTCGACCCCACAGAGTTCGGTCACGCGAAGGCATTTTTTCACTACTCATAGCTTTCATAGCATCCTCGCTACCCGCTATCCGGCTGACACTTTGTCGCACGAGCACATCTCGTTGACTAAAAGCCTATTTTTCTTCGTCAATAATAAATGGCGGACCTCAGTTTCCGGTGTCGGTGTCGTTTTCCTCCCAAACTGGGTGTCCCTAAATTTGTAGCCCGTGTCAGTGGCATGGATCTATTGCGTATAAAAACTCTCTAATGTGGCGAGCCAACCCACACTCGGGTGGCTCACACAGAGCATGTTTTCGGGCGTAAAATTTTGCACAGCGTTGTGATGGAGGCGCATGGTGTCTCACTCTGTGAAACAGTTCTGTGTTTGGTGGCTATTCATCCTAACGCAGTAACAACGTTCAATGACGATCATGCGGTGGAGACGGTGCAAATGGCTCACACTTTAACAGCTATAATCGTGATGCTACTAGGAGTTTAGTGGCAGCTTCCACTACACCCAACGGTAGAATGTCCTTGCAAAACTTAGCTCCATTGTCCTGTTGGTCAATAGATTACGAACAGTTCCATTCACAGTCGAAGTCACACCCATATAGACTAAAATTTATGATATTCTTGTCATCGACCTTACCTTACCTTACCTTACCCTACCCTACCATCATCTGAGCTATTATTCGAGAGTCTTTTGTGCCATTCAATTTGAAATTCTTTTGTCATTAATTGGTCTAGAAGAGTCAATGCATATTACAACTCAAATTGTACAATGGTTTCATTTTTAAGAAAAAGATTTAAAAAAATCCGGAGAGGGAACGTTGTATTCCAAATCAACAAAAAAAAACTGTTCTAAGAGTCGAAAAAAATCTCTCGCAGCCAACAAAAAGCTTCCCTTAATTGGGAATGGGTTAACTAGTGACCCATGAAACAGGCTTCGAACAGCCGGCCTCAGTTTTCGTTTTGCTACCATCGTTCGGAACACCGTGCAAGTGACATGCGTTCGTCAATGTGCGCTCTTTCGTGACGAAATTAGGACACCGTTTGATGTTTCGTGCTTCGCGTGTCGGGGTTCCTAATGGATGCTGCTGTTCGTTGCATGTAACATTGACTAGCACAAACCCGTGGGATGTCGTACCACTGTTTCGAAGGAAGCCAGACAGGATTAGTCCAGTACGAGGACGATTGGAAAGGGCGTTTTCCAGCAATGTATGCACGGGACAATGCGAGAGGCTTATCAAGTGAAGCGTGTGAATTGCACTCGACGCATTTTTAAGCTAACGCAAAAGTCAGAAATGCAACACTGAACTACATTCGAGGGATTGAGCTAAAGGTACAGTGTCATATTGTATTTCAATGCACTTTCTATTCTACGATTTCTACGATTTCATTTGTACGTGAATCCTTCTGTCACTACCGGTAGAACAAAATCAAAGCCTTTAATATTGTATATGCATTTCATTTCACCGGCTGTTTTGATTTCTGTAAGATAGTATTCGCTGAATAAGTTGCAGTGAACTTAATACATTTTGGCTACATTTTGTAATTTTTTTCTATATATAAATCTTTTACAGCGTTTTATACTCATGTGATAAAAATCAATACAAATTTGTACATAACAACACGTAGTACATAATTTTATAATATAATAATACATAACAAATTAAATTTATCGATCTGTTTCACCGACAGCAATGTAGATATTAATGACTTAAGTACCATCAAATTAATGGAAAAAATCAATGGGCTGAAAAAAAGACCAGATCAAGTGGTAACCGTGATAAAATTTCTGAAAAGTACATGATCTCTTGAAGATATAAGAACAAACGCATCAGAAGATGGAACTATGTTTAAAAAACCCTTCTTAAAACAGCGATATTTTCCACACTAATCGCAAAAGAGCAGTTTATCTTAATTTATCCGCTACTTTGCACTTCATTACATAAACGGAAAAATCTGCCAGGGAAAAACATGATTCTTGTTGTTATTGGGTAATTTTGATGAAATAAAATTGTTTACATTGATAGTGAACAAGAATCGCTCTCATAAAACTCTTCATTAGTTGAAAATTTGGGCCATGTGTAAAATTAATCAAAAACTCCTGTATAATTGAATTACATGATATTAGTATGAACATATTGTAAATGACAGTCGTGTGTTATTTGTTACTAAGACAATTAAGTATTTTTCACTTTTGGTCCAAATCACTTGAAATCGATCATAATTAGAAGTATGATAAGAATATTGCTCAAAGATATATATAATCTTTCAGAGAGCTTTAATATATAGCTTTTTTGGGAACAGTTTTCCATGGTATTTCCATACATTTTTTGCAACCATTGCAACAATTTTTTATAATTTTCAGTAAGAGATTCACCCCAAATATCCACACTTACCTTAAAAATTCCATTTTAGTTTCCCAGTCGGTTGTGACTGTCTGCCCCTGTTGCACATTTCGATTACACATTACTATCCACTGGCACAGTACCCCAACGTCAACTATGGCGTAGCATGACGTCACACGTGTGTCCTACTTTGGCCGTACACTGATTTCACTGGCACGAATGGTATGATTTGCGATGCGTCGATGCGGTGATAGCGGCATCCCACACGCCACCCAGCCGCTATTTTTCTTGCCCTGTTTAACATCCAGTATTGCGAGAAACTATGCTGAAGAAGCTGGAGTTTCACCAATTGCTGCAAGGCTACCCAGTTTTCTACGGATTAATTTCTTTATTCTGTTTCTTCCGCCCGCGCTCGTGGTTTGTTGCCAGAGGGCGAATTTGCTGCTAAATTTGAAAGGTGATCACGATCATCACGTAAGGGTGCGGGATTCGAAAGTATCGGGACGTAAAGGAAGGTGCGCCGTCGCCGAAACCCGAAAATAGATCCGCACTTCGTCGGAATGGTGGTCTTTTTCCAGCTAGGCAGAATAGGTGGGCGATTTTTTTTTATTTTTATTTAAGTGTGCTATTATTAATTTGATTTTCCGGCTTGCTTGCACAGTTTTAACGTTACTCCGCTCACCCTCGCTTCGGTGCACTCGCTGGTCTGAAGCAGTAGCGACCTGAGCACACGGTCAGGTGCGTGAAGGCCATTCGCCTTTGCGTAGTAGTGATGATGCACGCGGTGGTGATGGAGGAAGGCACGAATGTGACGAGGTCGCGCGACCGGAAGGAAGACGAGGTCGCAGCCGGTTGTGGAGACGAGATGAAACGGATCGGAATGAGCGTATTTTTCTTATTAGTGCGGACAAAAATAGCGCTTCATGCTATCGCTAAAATCGCCACTGAATGGACGATGAGTTCTGCGCTAAAATTAGCTCCCCCCCAAGATTCATGTTTTAAGCGGAGTCCCGAATATAGAAAGGTACGCGAGGTTTGTAGATTTTGGCGGCTTGATGTTTATGGTTTCGTTTATATTTTCTGCTTTATTTTATTGCTCTACCCTGTTGTGGTTCTTCACACGTAGCAGTTTACGGGAGCGAAATTTCAGATGATGACTAACTGAGATGAACATTACGATGCTTTTTTTTTATATTTCATCTTGATATTTTTCCTATCACTGATTGTATCTTCTGTTTTCTACTATCGGATCTGGCTCTTCGATAAGATCGAGGTTAGTGTTCAACAGAGAACTATACCGCTTTATAATTGTACCGATTACACTTTTTTACAACCGAAATCAACTTGTCTTTCGCACACTCTCGCCGACTGTCACACACTATTCCAAATGACTCCAGCATCTGGTGCTGTTAGCTGCACAAATGTATCCCTAGAAGGCACTCGGCACTACCATATACGACACGGCAACACGGAATGCTGACGAAATGTACGCACCAAACTCCCGCTCGTGACTGGTTACTGGAAAAATATCACATCACGACCACACCTCCCGAGAAGCGACCAGCTCTCCTGTCGGGTCTGGGGCTCGGATTCGGGCTTTCACGTTATAGCTACTGCCAGGGTGTACAGGGCGGAGAGGCGAGAAGGGAGCTGAGAGGGTTGTCTATTACCCGGGATAGGCTAGGCAATGTGCTCCCGCAATTTCGATTCGGGAAACCCGAAGAAGCAGGGGAGCTTCAAGGACCGCGGGCCGGGCGCTGTATCGCTTCCCTGGGCAAAGAATCCGCCGGGGCACCCGACGCGGTGTAAAACGATGGTATACCGCTCCCGTCGGACAGCGAGCTGGGACTAAGCCCAGAAATTTAGAGCAAATCATCGCATCGAGACATCACGGCATCAGCGCTTGTTTCACTGGACGTAAAAGCCGCGAAGTTTAGATGCGTGTGTAAGTGTGTTCCAAGCGATACGTACGTACACATACACACACAGCGGCTCGAAAGGCGCGAGCTGGCCACCCGAACGTCAACTGGGGCCGAGCTTACTCCGATCGACTGGGGAGCGGTTTTGCAACGGATTTTCCTTCTCCAAGGACCAAGAATTTGCAGTTCCGTTCGGACGCGTTCATCCGGTCGGGATGAACCGCCCGTCGGAGGTGTTCACGATGAGGACCGAAGCCGCGGCCAACATTTTCCTGGCTAAATGAAGAGGGGAAAACCGACTACGAACGAAAAACGTTTTCGGAAAAGCGATGCTTTGCCAGTAAAAGGA
>JXXB01025248.1:0-11761 GCA_000956275.1 Anopheles koliensis | reverse complement strand
AGCAGCAGCAGCAACAACAACAACAACAATATCAATCTAACCAAATCCCGCAGAACCCACAATACCAACAGCAGCAGGGTAGCAACCAAGCCCAACCAAATCAGCAGCCTCCTTCGCAACAACAGCAACCGGTGGGAAACGTTGCCGCTGCACCGCAACAGCAACAACAGCAACATCAACCGGCTGCACCAGCTGCCGCCGCAGCCCCGGCACAACCTTCCGTCGTACAGGTGAAACACTAAGGGGAATATCATTCCGTGATACGCATTGCAAGCCAAATGGAACTGAACCGAGAAATAATCGACTAACGATAGGAACACAACACGCCAATGAAAACTCACTGACTGGTGAACAAAAAACCCCGGTAAAAACAGCTTCCACATGCGCACACACTCAGCTAAACAAAGCAAGTTCTTTTTGCGAAGCAAAGGAATTACACATAGGTGCGTGCGATTTTTGGACAGAAACAAACACACACGCGCAGGTGTTGGTAGAGTCAGTGAAAAACTCAACTCAACGTTTTCTCCGGTCTCTCGCTGGTGCTCTCCCTTTACTGGAGCCGCGCTGGATCGGAAGGTGCGTGAGTGTGTGCAAACAAATTGCAACTAACCATTACCATTTACGTACATTTATCAACAGACTAATGCAATTAACTTGAATACTTTGTGATGAAATTACTTTAGAGAGCGCGGAGCGACGGAAGTGACGAAGTGTGAGTGTGTGTGGTAGAGAAACACATACACGTGTAACGTTCTTTTTTATTCAACTTTTTTGTCCAATGAAATAGTCTAGCGTTACATCAATTGTGAATAAAAATGTATTCTTCGGGTTGTAATAGCTCATGAGTGTGTGTTTATTTTACTTAAGGTTTCGATGGGAGTAGGCCTCGCTTTGCAACACACATGGATGACACGTAAGCGCGACGTGGACGAAAACCACCACCCATTGGACCACAAAAACAATAACAATGCATTATTTGCGGAGGGTTTTATTTCACGTAGAAACCAATTGGCAACACAGTTCACAACACTCCGAGGGTATTACCTTCATCCGATAGCATGGCGGCGCAGTTGTGATATTTAGTTGAGTGAAACCACCAGCAATAAAAACACAATTTTTAGCTTACATCGTAACCGCGGAGGTTCTTTGTTTACTGTATAAATAGGTGTATATCAATTTTATTTAACACCCACCGTTGTGGAAGGAACGGGAGCCAATTCCGGTACGGTAAAGAGAACAGAATTCCGTCTCCTTTTTTTTCTAGTGATTTGTTGCTTTCCTTTGCTTTCTGGTTGATGTCCAGGTTTGCGGTTCTACATTTTAACTGCCTTCCTTATCTAATAAATTATTATCTAAGCGCTATTGTTGTTATCCAGTAGTCTTTTTTCCATTCGTTCTTCTTTCATTGCTCACGTTGCGGATCAATCTTTTTTTTCTCACCAACTTCCTCATCTTTATTCTTACAACTTTTCCATAACGGCTTATTGTTTTCCCCCCAGATGGCATAACATTGCAACAGTCTTGTAACGTTTCCACTGGTCGTTACAGGGTTTCACATTTAACTAGCTGACGAAGGAGCGCACCACCAGCGGGTTTTGACGATTATTGGTATACGGTCGACCCGGTGTACTACCATTAAGCTCATTATAAACTTCAATTAGTCAACTTAACCGTGTGTGTTGCGTATCTTCAGGGAATGGAACTAACAACACATTCGTTTTCCAATTCCAAAATATCAACCCTGCAAAAAACACACTTACTGTGATTTTTTTAAATAGTTTTTATCGTATCGTAACGATAAACTAGAGGTAACCCACACGGAAGAGAAGAACGTTGAAGGAAACGTAAGTGGTATCACAAATTCTTTAACGCAAAACTGGACAGAAAAACAAACAAACAGGAGACTAGTGTCTACTAGAGCAATTCGCTCGCTTGTTCTTGTTCAACATCGTTTCTAACACTCGCATAAAAATTTACAAGGAAGGCGTTTTATTGAATCGTACAAAGTTGTATTAACGACGATGGACACATACAGTACATAATAGCTCTCGCGTTGCTTTTTTTTGCATAATATTTCGAGACATCGGGTAACGGAAAGTAAATTTATTGTTCGGGTTAATAAACAACACCAAATGAAGCAGGAAATTATTGAAACTTATTCTTATAGTTCGCTACTATGGGCTTTCCCTCAAAACGCACTCTCTTGCTAATACTAGAGGCGATTTATGAAAATGAAAAAGTTATTCGTTAAACATTTAAGAACAGTAACGTACGCACTATGGCCGACTGATTACCGTCCACAGTTTTACAATAAAAAAAACGAGGAAGCGAATACTAAAAAACCGGCCGAAACGACTATCGGACGAGGATGTCGTGGTATTGAGGGTGAGTTTATGGATCCGCACGTAGCTTTGTAAATGGATAAAACGTACATACGGAAATACTTTCGACGGAACACACGACTTTGCTACTCTATGCTCTATCGGGACTGATAAATACAATGGAAAAGGATACGGATTGCGCCATTCGGAGAACAGGTTCCGGCGCAAATTATAAACAGATAAGGTGATGATGATTTCCGTTGTGGCTCCCTTTCCTATGGCGTTTGCAGCTACCGGTGTGGCTCCCGGACCGGCTCCCTATCGCCGGATGTAGCTCGTTGGACGTGGTAGGCCGCTGCGTACGGTCGGTGGTCGAATGGCTGACGGTGGCCGCAGTCCGGAGGGTTTCACGGCGGTGGCCGCCGCCTGCGGTTGCTTCAAACCCGTGGTGGCGGAGGAAGCGGACGACGAGGTCTTCGGCGGCGAAGGTTCGATCGAAGCGTAGGCGCTCAGCACTCCCGGGCCCGTTCCTGCACCGGTGCCATTAAGTTTCGTTAGCAAACCATTACCCATGCCGCTCCCGCCACCGCCACTAACGTCCTCGACACTATTGGTGCGGGTGGCGCTCATGAACGGTTGCTGCGGTTGCACAGTGTTCGCTATGCTTTGACTATCTACACGATACAGGCTGCCCCGCGAGCTAGCCGATGAGGATGACAGGCTCTACAGGGAGGGTAGGGAGGTACACACGCACACGCACACCGTACACATCCCGAACGGAAGGGAGCGCGATTGGAACAAAATACAAAAAAAAAACACAAGACACAAAGACAAATGGGAAGAAAGATATGAGAAAAAATAGGATGTGAGTACAAACATTGGAATGAAGCTATGGTCTATTGAGGGTTTGACTAGTAAAAAAAAAACAAATTTGGTCCTTCGAACCGGATGAAACTATCAAAACACGAACCGATCAGGTTGTAGGGTTCACATACGAACGTTGAAATGCATGTGTTCCCGCTATTGTAACTAACGCCTCAGTCTATGAGAAGTAAAACTCTAAATAAAAATGGTACAGTTTTTACAACACTTTAGCCAAAACTCTCAAACGCAGTCTATTCTAGTGCGAAATGGTGGCACCCAGCGGTACCATAAAATGCGTGCCACAGATATCACAGTGTGCGCTTACGTTGACTCTACTTACATTGACGGACTCGTTGTCCGAGTCCGGGTGCTTTCGGTGCGTGTTGTAGCTAAAGTAGCCGGACGATGGGCGAACCAGACCCAGGCGGGACGTTTTAGCCATACCGCTGGCTGTGCGCATCTGTACACCAGTACCGGAGAGCTAGTGGAACGGACGAGAGCGAGAAGGATCGATAAAAGAATAGTACAGCGCGTCAGTCCGGTGGTTAATTTTTCGGGGTTTAATCGGTTGCAGAATTTTTGCTTTACACAGGGTCGTGGTAGGGTTTGTGTGTTTGTGTACTGAGCCGGCTATAATGTGTGCGATAAACGAGCGTTCCGAAAGGGACATCCTGGGTGGGGGAGAATTTTAACATTGCGTTCGCAGGAGAAGGATTAAATTTTGACAAAACAGGGAATCATATGAACTTTTCAGCTGTAATTCCTCTTGTGAGTACGAAACGTTCACGAAACGAAAACCAAAATGTTAATTAGTTGGTCAAATCACAGATAACACAAAGAAGTAACTGAAATACTTGTACACAGTATTAGTAAATAGAGAAGCAAAGTAGAAACTAATCGAAACTGACGGAGCTATAAACATGTTACAACACAACTATAGTAAAAAACCGTGCCCACCGTAAACCCACGGAAAGAAAGGAAAGGAAAGGAAAGAAAGGAAAACATATCGTAAATACAAAACAAACACGTACAGTGGTAGTAGCATTCAGAGCGTTTTTGTTAGCCATTGCAGCAGCGGTGGTGCTGTTGTTTAGGCCGGTACGAGCTGCATTTGGCTGAGCAGCAGGCGACCGCACCAGGGGTAAGCTGGCGCGGCCCACCAACCCTCCTGCTGCTCCCGCTCCGACGCCCGGCTGATGGTGGTATCCGCTGGACGCTGTGCTGGTCCGCAGGTTGGAAACTGCCTGCTGCTGAAGCGAGGCCCGCTTGGATGTATTACTTTTCAGCTACAAAACGACAGTGACGAGCGGATCATTAGCGTTAGTGCACACACACACACACACACACGGGGAAGAAAAAAAAAACACACGCACACCAACAGAAAAAAAAACTGGTTATGAAAGGTATCCTACGTCCGTGTACACCCTTCGAATATAGATATTTAATTCATAGCAGGGTTGATGGTGAGCAGTGATCTTACGTAAAACGGTCTCACACCGCGAGTGCACGTGCGATAATGAACGATGGGGAAGGTGGATGAAGTGAATGATACGTAAGAATGATCCTTACGAATGATTTTTTTCTCACTGAAAACACCTTCCAGCTCGGGTGTCCAAAATATATTATAAAACGGACAAAGCTAGACCTTTAACGGGCACCTATTTACAGTAAACGCTCTATAGTAGCGAACATTGTGGTGTCTGTACGTATTTTCAGTAAAATTTTGTAGATACCCTCTTCCTAAGGGCCGTTTTGTGTCGTTGACTCTGCGTGCTTGACATTGAGACGTATTTTATTAGCACTTTGATGTGATTTTATTAAAATATATAATAAAAACTCTATACTGTGCTGTTGGTGTAAATTTAGCCAAGACACGAACCGCGTGTCAAGCCATGTTGCAACTAAGACGGTTCGTACGAAACGTCTTATAATAATATCTAGCTAGGGTAAAATATCTATCAGCCACTATGACAATACACAACATGAAATATTGTAAAACAAAAATCTAAATCGAAAACGAAAACAGCAAATGATTGAAGAATCAAACAGAAGTGTCAACACACGTACAACTAAAGAAAACGGGTGAATAAAATGTTTGAAGGATGGGTGAGAAAAGGATGAACGCTAGAGCGCGACTGTGTGATGTACGAAGGAAGGAACCCCCCCGGTATACGGTACCTCTGTGTTGCTGGAGTTGTGCTTCAGTTTCAGCTGCATCGCGGACGATCCGTGCAGCTTCGAGAGGTTGCCACTGGAGCCACCGTAACCGCTGCTTCCGTTGGCCTGGGCAAACGTCAGGCTGTGGTACGATTTGGACTTGGTGCCCATCGGAGACTTGAGCGTCGGTGCACCCGGTGGCTGTTGTGCGTTCGGCTGGTGTTGCTGCAGCTGAAGCTGCTTGTTGGCGAGACCAAACTGTGAGTAGCGACCGGTGCCGAGCAGTCCCCCACTACCTCCACCGAGCTTGGACATCGTGGCAAGGCGCGACGTGGGCTGCTGCAGAGGTTTCTCCAGCTGCTGGTGCTGCTCGTGCTGCCGTTCCAGGCAATCGGTCGAGCTGGATTTACCGCTCAGCGGCAGCGTTAGATCCTTACGCTGGATGCCGGTCACAGACTGCACGGGGACGGGACCGCCGTAATAGCGCGGCTTCGCGAGCGTACTGCGCAGCCGGCTCTCACCGGGCCGTACCAGTCCGGAGGATGGTTGAGCCTGCGGGAGTGCCTGCGGGAGTGCCTGCGGTTTCTTAAACACGGTGTCGTCGTCTTTGCCACCGAAGCCGTCTTCCTCTCCGTACTCAGTCTTACTGCCGCCCACCGTCGCCTGTCTGCCGATTCCGTTCACCACCGGCTTCAGTGAGTTGTGATCTACCCTGCTAAAGGCACTGCTACTGCTGTTGTTGCTGCTATTGTTGCTGCTGTTGATGCTGTCTTCCGTCGGTGTTGGAACCACTACTAGCGGCTCCTGGTCGATGTCGGGCAGGGCAGCACCCAGCGAGTCGTCCCGCTTTCGACCCAACCGTATCGTTTTGAAGCGGTCCCGGTTCTTGCGATCGTACGTTTCTACCTCCTTCTGCTCAGTAGGAACGGGATCGTCCGATTCCGCCGCAGGTTCACTTCCTCCATTCGCCAACGTTACCGTCGTGTTTGCAGAATATTGCTGCTGTTGTTGCTGCTGCTGCTGCTGCTGCTGTTGTTGCTGCTGCTGCTGCTGCTGCTGTGGTGAGAGCGTTAGTTGAACGTCCTCGTTGTATCTACTTCTACGGTTTAACAGTCTTTCGCTTCCACCCGACGAGCACATGCTGCCGCCACTCTTCGACAGCAGCGAATCCGTCAGCCTATTGTCCGTTTGCGCCTCCAGCAGCTGCGGCGACTGCTGCTGCTGGTGCAGTTTTCGCTTCAGCTCATCCTGCTGTTGCTTTTCGAGGTTGATGCGGGAGTGACGTTTCTTGATGTTATCAAGCGACTGCCGCAGCTTGTCGCCCGCCTCGTCCGATCGCCGCACGTCCGCCGTCAGCGAGTTGAGCATCTCGTCGAAATCGAGCCCACTGTGTTCGCTCTCCAGTATCGATTTCTCAAACTCCTCGAAGTGCTGCAGCGAGATGCGCTTCTCCGCGTCGAGGAAATTCGATATGTCCGGCGGGGAGGTGGTGGCGTTGGTGGTCGCTGCCGTTGGTAACCGTCGAATTTGAACGTCAAAATCGTCCGTCTCGAGATCGACCACCATATCATCACCAGCAGGTTCGCGCCCAGCTCCGGCTGATTCTAGCTCATCCGAGCGCGCATCGTACGAAGCGTTTCGAAGGTCCGGCTCAAGATTTCGACTACGGCGTATCATCGTACGCCCCAAGCCACGGACGGGCGTTGCCTTCACATCGTCCGGCCCGATTGGCGATATGTCCGATATTTCCGGTGCTGGCTTGGTGCGTGTAAACGGCCCATGGAATGGGGTGGACTGTACCAACATGGAGCTATCGGGTTGCTGCTGTATTTGCTGTGCGCTGAACGTTCCATTCGGTGTATGCTGACCGACCGGTGACGCAGGATCGTCCGTTGGCAATCGAGTATCCGTATCAGAGCCACCGGCACTCAGCACCGTCGGTCGTAAGGGACTATCGAGTGGTAGATGGCGCATCATCTCATCCAGCTCACCACCGGTGAACGTTCCATTGCGCGGACAACGCTTGAACGTACGGCCGTACGGAACTGCCGGTGGAGGGGTGATCGCACCGGTGCCCGGCTCCTCCTGATCCTGCGTTAAATTGAGCAATCGCACGCTGTCGTCGTCGCCTTTGATGACGGTACGATTACGAACGAACGTTTTGTACCCATTTCCAGCACCGCCTGCTGCTCCTCCGAGCTGCTCGTTATCGACGATACCGAAGGTGCTGTTCATGACCGCGTGCTTACCACCACCGTTCATCGGTGCCGGAGCATCGAACGTTTGCTCGTTGATCGGCGGTGAAACGATGTCACCAGCGGTCTGCTCTGGTCCATCGTCTCCACCATCGATCCGTGGGATCTCACCAAAGGTGTGATTCATCGATGAACGTGGCTTACGGTAGGTTTGGAAGTTACGTGGCCGAGACATATCGTACGTTCCACCAGCTGGCACCCGTTCCGCTGCCACTGCCGTCGGTAAGTGGTACGTGTCGTTCATTGGGACCGTGGCAGTAACGACCGTTGCATCGGCCGCGACAACATGCTCGCTTTCTGCGTTATGCGGAACCGACGGCTGCGGCGGTGACACCGTCGATCCTTCCTCCTCCAACGAAGACCGATACGACGAACCGCCCATCGCCGTGACGGTGGCAACACGAACTCCACCACCACCACCACTACCGCTTTCGTACGAATTCTGCATCGTGCTCACACCCGACACGTTCTCGATTGCGTGCAGATCCGTGCGGGAAATGTTGCAATCCTTCGTGAGCGTGCTCTCCTCTTCGTCCAGGCAGAGGTTCTCTAGCCGCTGTCTGTCCTCGATCACGCTGTACAGATTGTACCCATTGTAGCTGACGTTTCCGCCCACGTTCGGTTCGTCTCCCGCGTTCAGCAAGCAACCGACGCTGCTAAAGTCACCGCTGGTGATGAGGCTGCTGTTGATCTTGTCGTTCGCCGAGTACTCCATCGAGTTCATGATCGAACAGGGCGGCGAAACATCGTTCAGCCAGCTGCGCTGCATCAGCAGCCGGTTGCCGGTAGTGGATGTGGCCAGGGCGGACGTTGCGATGGACGATGGTGTGACCGGACCACCGATCTGCACGTTAAGCAGCGGTGATGCCGCACCGATGGCGAACTGAGAGAAAAAGAAAAAGAGAGTGAATTAGACGAGAACTTCATTTCGACACAGTTCAGGGGTTGGTTTGATAGTTTGTGGCTTACCTCGGGATGTGACGACGTCGAAGCATTATTATTCTCCACCGACAATGTGCTGGTAGTGTTTAAACTGGAATCGTTTCTTCGCTTAGGCCTCGTAAATGTTCCTGTATCGATGAATCTTTGACCTACGGAATATGAAATTGAAACAAAAAAACCACATTTAACGTCTTGTTTTCATAGTACCGAAACTGAGTTCTGTAACACATACAAGGCACACATGAGAATGTTAAAAAAGGAGGATTCGGTGAGTAAATGGCATCAATTTGTATAAAAATCAATAAATATTAGTCTTCTGATTTGTTGGAATTTGGTTTCCCAAATGACAAATAAAAATTAGAACACGCCTGGCGGTTAGGAAGCACACATGGGAATCTCTTGGCGGGATATGAACGAATACTTACTGCCACTGTTCGCATTCAGCAGCTGCTTCTCGCTCAGTACGCTATCGATATCGTCGAGCAGATGCTCTTTGCTGTCGTAATCGGTGATTTGCTCGGTAAGGTCTTGTTTGTCGGAAACAGCTTCTAAACATATTCAGTATTTAATCGTTTGCGCGTAATGTTTATGATTTATAAATAAACTATGATTTAGAAAAAAAGATTAACACAGTCGGTCACTTCCGCAAGATTCCGCCAACTAAGAATTTATCGCTCAAAACTGTCCTCCGTGTGCATTCTCGGGCCAGGAAGCGAATCAATCGCGTATGGAGTCGGAAGCAACTACCAATATGGGCCGGGGCTCGTCGGAGAAGCCCGGGCCAAACGACGGACGGCGTCAAATCAATCAACTGACCGCGGCAGGTCTTGCTCTCTCCCTATGGCAATTGTCGCACAAACGCTGCCTGCCAAAGGCGTCAGATTGGCAGTAAAAGGCGACGGATTAATTGCAACTGCCAACAAGCATCGAACGGCGGATTTGATATTGACACCGTTACATGGTGCGGGGGTTTTAATTCTCCATTTTCAATCAACCGACCAAACTCAACCAACCCAACAACCATCAACAACACCCCGAACGGGGGGACAAAGAAGTAAACCCAGCGCGCACCATCGGCAAACACCGCACAAAATAGTAATAAAGAAGTAAACGCTGCGTGCAAAAGAGGCGTGTAAAGAGTGGAGGAGGAAGTTGCCCCTGACGCCAAATATGGTGTTGCCCGACCGCGCACCGACCGACCACTTGACGGGACGGCGACAACCGTCGCCCGAGCTGCTTGTGGGTTTATTCTGTTTAAAACGCAAAACATTTTATAGCGAATCCCCTATAGTCTGCATCAACTATATCGTTGTTTGCTTACATTTGATGGATAGATTTTCTCAGTCGACACTTTCGCCGGTGACGTAAAATCGCACACTAACCCGTTCAGCTAAATTGGGAACAAAAAAAAACGGCACAACAGTTCCCTTCTTCACGCCGCAGGCGATACGAGTAAGCGGTTGTCCTTCGACGCTGGGCGACCACCAGATGCAGGGAACGCTCGGTGGGTTGAACGCGTCGAAAATTAAAGCGACTGTTCCAAACTGGATATGCATGCGAAACAATTTCGTCCAGAGCCCACGGCCCACTGCGATGTCGGAGGGCTTGCAGATATTGCAACCAAATCGCCTACCCACCACGTGCACGGTTTATGGTATGTACGCTTGAATGTGACATGGTACGTGGTAGGGAAAATAACTAGACAAATTCTTTCTTTTGCAACTTTTATGACTCACAGCCAAATACTAGTCTTGGTATTTATGTCATTATAAAAAGCAAGGACAGCGCAAAGCTGCTAAAATTGTAAAAAACGTCAAAAACATATTATTACATTTCCCACCAAAAGATGGCGCCACTGATGCACGGTTGGAGTATTATTGTGGTGGTGACATTTAGTCGTAAATATGCATTTTCATTGTTTGACCAGACTACATCGAAATTTAAAAAAGCTTATTGGATGTGATGTCGAATTTCAAACCAACATTGCTTAATGTTTTAATTACACAACAGATTCAATTTACTGTTCCAGCACAAACTTCCTCCTAAGCCCTCGAAACACAGACACAATGCACTAACAATTCGGCTAATAGTTTGTGTGTGATAGATGAGATAATTAACCTGATTAATTACCAATCGCTTCTATCCAGTGCTTGACAGCTGCTTCTATAACTATTTTTTAAAACCATCTCATCCCGTCTTCACTTGCACACTCCGCTGCCTCCTTATTAAATGTTTCTCGTACCCATCAACATACGGCATCTATCATTGCAATACCGCTAGCATGTGGCTTTTTGGAAGTAAACTTACCCAGCTTTCCGGGAGTGGAACCGCTGCTGCCGCCACCACCATTGCCTTCATTGCTGAAGCTTTGATTGAGTAGGATGTGCCCGGCGCTGAAGGTGCTGTTACTGCTGCTGCTGCTGCTCGGGTTGCACCAGACGGTTGTGGCCGCCGTTTTGCTGGGGCCGCGCCCAACGCCGCCACCGCCCCGTATTTCCCATTGTTTTAGGATTGCAAACACTTCATCTTCATCAATCCATTCCGAGTCGAGGCAGCTGTGGATGGGGAAACGGAAAGCACAAAAAAAAAAGAATAATAAAGCGCGGGTAAGTTGGAATGCACACAAATACGTTGAAATGTTGCAAAAACATAGCCATCGCAGGGACGGGGACGAATCAAACGAGGTGTGAAGCCGTTGTTTTTCTTATGCGGCGCAACATCCGAGGACGCTTTAACCCCGATTCATAGCAATGAGTGGCAAGCGTCGTGGTGTCTGTCTCGATGCTACCGTGCACCGTACGATCGGCCGCCTTCGGGGGAGGAAAGAAAAAACAATCCAACGCCCGCCGATAATCAGCAGCATACGCGCGGCAGCACGGTATGATAGCGTAATTAGATCAAAAATAAAATTATGAATCAAAACAAGGGGGATCGTTTATCTTCGCTCTCGCCGAATGAATCTCCGTTGCGTGGTAGCGAGAAACGAATGAAGCAAAACATAATTGAAAATGATAATTTCACATTTCACCCACAACACACGTGCGCCCACAATGTGTGGTGCTGCTGCGGTAGGAGAGTAATGCTCACATTATCGGTGCAACAATGAAGGTATCGTTTTGCTAAGTGCACACAACAACAAAAAAAAACCCGTAGCTTAAGTCAATTAAGAATCACTTGGAACACATTACGATCGAAAATCGATTCTTTTTTGCGCTGTTGTTT
>JXXB01025236.1:0-11871 GCA_000956275.1 Anopheles koliensis | reverse complement strand
GTTGCTGCTGTTGCTGCTGTTGCTGTTGTACGATATGATTGGCAGCACTGCTGTGGCTTGCGGCATTGTGCATGGAAGCTGGAGGGCTGCGACTGCCGACACCGGATTGACCTGTCGTATCCTCGCCATACATCGCCGCACCGACCGTATGCATCGGGTGCGAATGCTGCCCCCACCAGGCCCCGGCAGCAGCGTGCGACCCTGCCGTGACATCGTGGGGATCGTGGTATATCGTGGCGCACGCCAGGTCAGAGGTGTGGTGAGGATGGTGATGGTTCAGCAATGTGACCGTAATTTTTGCAGATTTTTACAAAACGGTACAGAGAAAAATGAGGGTGATAAATTACACACGAAGCCAGGCGCTGCCTGATACGCGAGCAGCACTGTCGTTTCAGATACACGAGCACTCTTATCGTCACCGCTTGGATTGCAATTGTTTTAACCGACAAGTGTTAATACTTCAACCGGACCGATAGATTAAGCGAGACACTGATCAGCAAAACGCACACGGAAACGTGGAAAGGAGCGATCTGCGACGAGCATCACCACGTAGGTTTGAGGTTCAAACTTTCACCAAAAAATATTAATCACTGCCTAGCAGGCAAAACAAACTGATCCGATACATCAATTGAAAACGGTAAAAAGCGTCACCAATTTACACCGAAGCTTGTCCGAACATCGTACCACTGCTTCTTTTTTTCAAACAGAGTGCACCATTCCAACGGCCAGCTGGGCTTTTCCGCTGCAATGTGTTTAACAATTTTCACAACATTTGCTGCTATCGGTTAGCGGTCTGCACCCATCTGCTGTCAGACCGTCAGACCATCAACGCACTAGCTACACAACCCGATCCAAAGACTAGAAAAAGCACTTCTGAAACGCTCCCGTGATTGTCACTGATTAGCTCGAGCATTAATTTCCTCCACGGTGAATTCTGCGCCACAGTATATCACCGTTCATCGCCACCGTCTTCGCTATTCGATCGTATTTCACCAACAGTGACACGAGACATCCACTGGTGTCATATCAAGCGCGCCGCTGGCACAGTTTACGTTCGCAACGAGGAAATACAGAAAGTGAGGAAGGAGCGAAATTTTACACGTTCCGTTTATTTTTGCTTGTCTCGCGGTTGGCGAATAAGAATATCACCGGATCGTATCTTCACTATTTTCGTTCGCCACTGCCGCCCCGTGGATGCACAGTACACGATACCGCGTTATGCTAATGAGCTAGCGCTGGCTAGAGAGCGCTCAACGAATTTTTCAAACGCCAGAAGCAAACAAAACGAAACAACAAACGAACTGCTCCGTCGTGCTGCTCACGAACTGCACGGCGGCCACGTTCACTCTCGAAAACCAAAACGAGCCGAACTTCGGGAACACAACCTTCCGCCCGCGCCTTTAACTTGCTTGCAACCGACCGCACTGTTTGGTCGCGCCGATACGTTCCGAGCCACACTCACTCCCACTTGAGTGTATGTGTTGTTTGCGTGGCGCTTCGAAGAATTTCGTCTTAGCTTGAAGAAGTTCAGCTTTACAATGAAAACAAAATCATAGAACTTGCGTGTTTGCACAACACACCGCAGCTTCCTTTGCTGTCTTGCGCAATCGAACCCTCGCTTCGCTGCCCGACAGAGAGAACCTACCTGTGCTGGTGGCGCACGGTAGAGCAGGAACGAAAAACCACTTTGTGAAAGGCCGACTGGAGTGAGCGGGAGAGCGAGCTTGAACGGTGTCGAGCGTCCGCGCTCGCTCACTCTCGTGCGCGTGGTCACAATTACAATTGTTTCACGAACGAAAAAAAACCCTCTTTTCCGAATTCCTCTCGCGTATTTCTCCTCCCGGCAACCTTATTGCGTATACGTACACGCAATGTACGACACAAGCGGCGCATGTGTTTGTGAGCAACAAAAAGTGGGGGAAATACGCTTTACGCAAGTCAAGTGCATCGTGTCTGTACACCACGCTCACACACACTCGCACTCGTGTGTGCTCGCCTGCCTCTTTTGGTTTCTTTCCGTGCAGGGGTGTGTGTGTGTGTGTGTGTGTTTGTAGTGTGCGGTGTATGCGCCTGCATGCTACCGCGACATCTCTCGGCGGCTCACCGTACTAAATGGGCCGCGAGTCGCGACTTTTTATTGTCGAATATCGACTAGCATAGCTGGCGCTCGCAGGTGAAATTGTTTCACTTCTCAAAACCCTCGTACTTATGCTACCACATGCATCCGCGTTCTGCGTTCTGGGTGCTGCTATCACCTGTGGCGCTCAGACTGCAAATGTAATCACGCGTGCGACATTGAAGATCATAAAACCCACTGTTAAAAACAAAAGAGTGCAATATAAATTTATAGTCCCTCATATTGCTCGGCTCGTAGAGCGGGAGAGGGAGGACAAAAAATGACACTAGCAACAGCAAACCACAAAACGGTTCAGTCGTTATTCCATAGCCCCATAATTAATGCAATAATCATAAAATAATCATCATAAAAACGGAATCGCTTCTTTAAAAAAAAAATCTTCGCTCACCATCCACGTCATCTGCTGTCCTACAACCAACACATGCACACGCTCCAACCATAGGTTTGAGCATACGCACAACTCATCGTACACCCCGCGTTTTCAACAAACTTTAAGCAGTTCGAAACGCTATTCGCTCATCCAAACTTTAAGGAAACAACATGCAAAACCCAACATTTTCTCCCTTTTTTCTGACAATTTCTCCACTATAACGCTGCAACTATGCGCAAAACTATCAAATCATGCCAAGCTCGCAAATCACCCACAATGCATTTTTCACATTTTCTACTATTCTAATTTGATCTATGATGATGGGTTTTAATGGAAATCAGCTTGTAATTGTGCTACTGTTTAATTCACCTATGATTTACCACTCGCGTTTGTGGATGTGCTGCCGTGAGCTTGTCCGCGCAAGTGTGTGTGTTTGTGTGTATGTGTAAGAGTGTTTGAGTGTTGATTTTTATGTTATATGACCTACACGACCATTAAACACCATCTTTTATAACGATTGTTTATTTGTGCGTCTTTGTCGCTTGAGCAAGGAAGGCAGACTGGGTTACACAGAAGCATAAAACGAGTGACGAACCAATTTCATTGCAGTCTGGTTGGAGGGAAAATATGGTAGCCACGAGCAAGCCATTCTTCGCCATCGTCGAAGTGTTTTCCTTCGCTTCCCATCGTCTCGATTTAACGCGGAACAGACTGTTTGACGATCAAATATAAAAGAAATGAAACAAGCATAACAAATCTCTCGACTCCTCGCAATCACGCACACCCATATGGACACCTCAGAAGTGCCAATAAAACTTCCAACGACTCAGAAAGGTGCCAAAAGAGCATCCCATTAAACGAGGGGTATTCATTGACAAAAAATTACCAAAGCTTCACAGCTCGTCTCTGGCTGGGAATCATACACCGGCGATTCCGACGCTACCGATCAATGGTAAACAATCATAATTTTCATATAATTCATTCAATTTGTCGTTTGCGGGTCAGTTGACGCGATGCGCGGTTACGGTGACATTTTTAGAATCAGAGGCTATTGGAATTCAATAATTAAACACAATTTACATACCGTAGTGACGCATAGATATGGGAAACTAGTTATCTTGTTCTTTGTAACAAAAAAAAACATACCTCTCGCTCAAAAAACCAATCATACATGTGTATGTGTGTGAGTGTCGCGTCCAACACACTTCTGTTGTAAAATATATTAAACAAAGCGCAAAAATGAGGCTGAGGGTAAACGAAATGCATAGCTACGCTCGATTCGTGACATTTATTAGGTACCATTTGCCTAGTTATACGACGGGAACGCTCCATCTTTTCGTTCACTTTCTTTATTGCGCTTCTGGAGGGTTCGCTGCATTTCTTCTAAAATATCCTTAAATTGATTTATGACCTTGAAAACTGTTGACAACCATTTTACCCCCGTTTATGGTTGTACATGTATGTCTTCTATACCGGACCTTATGTTTCCCTTCTCCTTTAGATTAGTTTTTGTTTTGTTTTGTGTAACATCTTATTTTCCACCATGAATGTGTCGATTGCTTACTAATAAAATGATGTAAATCAATTAGCTAGGGGAACACATCCTCAGGACAGTCCATACAATAAACCAATGATGTAGTAGAATGTTTCCAGTTTCACACGTTCGGCAAAAAGAAGAACAAATGAGCTTTATTTTACCTTTATAATCCATAAGTAGACCCCATCATTTGTGTTACTTCTTCGCCAGTTAACAATCTATAGAATCTATCGAATTGCGAAATTATTAATCCTTCAAAAATAGTATCACATTCCCAATTGAAAACGACATGAACTTTGCGAAAAATCGACTGCCAACAAACACTGTTAAAGTTTACATACAACCAGTGTCTCAAATCTATCGGTTGTTTTGATTTTGATTGCTTTAGTTTTCGAATAAATGCGGAAATCGACAAAGAAAATACTTTTTCTTAAATACATACCGTAAGCAGCACTGGCCAAAATACTGTTCCGTCCAATTAAGTTGGGTATGTTCTGGAAGAAAATATACAATTTTTGTTAAGCGTTAAGCGAAAGGAAGGAAAGTAAACGGACACGATGCAAGCTGCAATGGTAAAAGCTGAAAATCGTCCGGTAAATTATTATCGTTGCTTTATCATTCCAAGCATTTCTGGCTCCTTTTTTTCCCTGCTCACAAGCATACGGCCACTTAAGGCCGCCGCACTCCACAGGGGCATTTCTGAGCGTAATTTTCAACGATCTACAAACGAAGCAAACAATACAAAATGGCGTCAAGTCGCGTTCGTTCGTCCGTGCGCTCGTTCGTTCGTTCGGTCGGTCGGTCGTTCGCCAACACAACGACATGACAGTTGCCAGGTGTTTTTGGAAGATGGTGGCTTCCACCACGACCATGGCACTTGGAATCTGAAAACCAGACAAGCCTCAACTACAAGACACAAATCTCCCTCTCCACTACGCTTCAGTTAATGTCTGTGACAGCATTCCTACCGCGAGCGAAGCAGACGAGAGGCGACGAGCAATACTCACACACCGCTTGGTGTATTTGGTTATTGTCATACACTGCGTATCATCATACTACGGACCTCGAAATGGTTCGCCCCGTCTACATTTCTTCTAATTTAATGCAGATGCATGTCTTGCTTTGGGTTCGTTCGCTTCGTTCAGCTTTTAGCTTTATCTCATGTAACATGATCGTCATGCGTCGGAATATGGCTGCCAATGTTAAAGAAGCCTGTCACGTTAATACCGACGAATGCTAGGTGATGGTTGTAGGATGGTTTATTTCCTACCACACCACACGCTCTCGTAGCACATCCGTGCTTCTTTCTCGAAAGGCCGAACTGGTGTAATTTATTTGAATATTTTAAGATTCTTGACATGTCTTCGGTGTCCCACCGTGGAGCGCTCTCTAGTTCCCCTGACGTCGACCTCAAAAATTGAAGCTCCCGTGCTGTTTCATGGCTAGTATGTATACACAACGTTAAACAACTTTTCGGGTATACCGTCACAGGGCTCTTGTAAAGTTCCCATGTTCGCTGCATGCGTTCACTTTCTGGTGTAAGCATAAAGCGGTTAAAAATATCCTTATCCTCGACAACCTATCGACATTGCTTTTCTTCCGATGGGAATGATCGTTTATTCACCGTAAATGTGATTTGTTCTTGTGACCAGATTGGTTCATTGTTTTTAAAACAAAACCCTCTCATTCTATAATTTCAGTAAACTATGTTCGATAGCATTGTCAGATGTCAGCAGATATCCTCAGTAAATATTTGACCAATGTTTCATAGACTCTAGCGTTTTAATTTTCCTTTATCGTAATACAGACACCGATGCCAATTGCTGTTTGCTGCAATTATAGCAATTTACACGCTTCACATTTTTCCGATTGCAGAAGACGAATATGAAAATGCTTATGTTTTACGTGTTGCTAGCATTATTTGTAATAATTTTCTGCATCATTTCTGATTTAGACTGGAAATGGAAACTATAAATCAGTAAATTGAGCAACCAAACCATCCTACCGTGGGGAATGGCTTTCCATAATAATACAGCCTGCAAAGACGAAACTCATAAAATGTTAATTGATTCATTAGCATTTCTTCATTTCTTGTTCCGTCGCTATCACACGCCAGTCTTTCGTATACGTTTAGCCGCTCCTTCGCTCGCCCGTGCGCATTCTTTAGCTCCTTCCCCAACATTTCGCTGCCATCCGGACCTCTGCTTTGATACAAAATGCCCTAAAGAGACATGGTCCTAGCTTGGAACAAATACCAATTATCGCATAAAGCCAACAAAAAGAGAAAGAAAATTATCTGAAGCAAGCCATCTCAATCGCTTCATCTCTCCGGACTAGAATCGAACATATTATCTTCCACCGCTGCTACATTCAGCGCCGGTGACAGAATGTTCTGACGACGGGCTATGTGTATATAACGAGGTAGGGATGTTTTTTTTTCTTTTCGCGTAGAGTTGGCGGCCACTTCCTGCCTCACGAAACCGTTGTTCCATTTCGATTCATTTCGCTACTTCTGGGAGCTCTAAACTTTCGAAAGAGAAACACCTGCTCGGAGAATTCTTACCATTTACTCTTGTACTCTTACGAGCATGCGCATTATTGTTCGAACAATGTCCTGGCGCTATCATGGCTGTCCATCGCTCGCAGAATGCATTTATTATCATTATTTTCATCAACATGATGACCACTACCAAACCACTACCAAACCAACCACTACCAAAGTAAACCTATATTACTCACCTTTCTTATGAGATCACTTACGCGAAGCGAAGGGTAATGGTTATCATTGTTTTCTGTAACGAAAGGAAAATATTATTCTAACACATATAACATGTGACATGTAACATAGTAACCCAGCCCAGTTGGGGGGGTTGAACCGAACTGATCCTGTGATGTGGCCATGCTTTAATCGGAAATCATCGACAATTGCAAAACACGCTTTCAGACAACCAAACGACGGCGGCAAAACATCATTCGGAGCCATATGGAACCAGTAGTTAATGGGCACATGAAAAGTAAATAAATGCATTACAACTGGTATAATTACGTAGACAACAAACACAACAGATAACGTTCGTTGTGTGAGGTTTGGCCGTTACAAACGATGCCGCCGTAGGGAAAATAAACATCACTTTAATATTCCAATAGTGCAAAGTACTGCTAGAATCTACAATAATACCTTATCAAATATCCGCCTAGCAGTTTCTGTGCATGTTTCCACTGTATTCTCATGATATTTAAAATTAATGTTGATGTCGGCCAAGTTTTATGATTGAAAAGAGAAAGAATTAAAGAAAATGTAACAATTTATTCATTTTTCATGTGCTTCATGTGTTTTTGTCGCCCAGATTGTTGAGACCGCTTAATATTTATTAGAAATTGTTTAACATGTGCATTGACAGAGTAAAAAAAATGGCTCTAAAGGTAATGTAGAGGAAACCTTATCCGAAAGGATCCGTTTACGAAAATGCATATCCTACTACGCATCTCTTGACGTATCAAGGTTTATTGTTTTCGTCTCGTGTATTATACATATTATACATCTTATTTGATACGAAAATTTATATTCCTTAGTACACAAATCCCCTGGGGCTGATTTCCGTTCTTCTCCCATCGCGAACAATAATCTCTCAACTGCTCTTCTTTCTTATCGAATATAATAACAGCTCTCTCGCACCGTTTCCCATCTTTGAATGTATTCGTTTCTTCGACGTACAATGCCACCATGGAAAGCCATCGGCCTTTCTCCGTTGCAGAAAAAAGCAAATGAACGAGGGAGAAATATTCCATAAATAACATCGTAATTTGACAATTCCATCGGAGGCTGAGAATGCTTTCGGATTTACTTTGAATAATTTAGCATAAAAAATCAATTCCAATTCTCATACGACAGGGGAGCACAAGACGCACTGAATAATGTTTATCTTAAGCCCGTCCCATCCCATGCGGGATACCCTTTTTACTCCACAAACCAACCAACAGAATCTCTAGAGTGAAGTCCTTCGCTACAGTGAAACTACGAACAAAATTATCATCGTCTTACAACACCCACATCCACAGACAGAAACACACCCTTTGCTACGGGCGGCTCTTTTTGACACTCGCATGATCGGTGTCGACAGTGATATCGAAATGGATTTCTTTTCTAAGTACACAATAAACGGACCAAAGCTGGGTATTTTGGATTTAAATCAAAACTTACTATTAACACCTTTCAGCTATCACTGTCCATGCCAGCTAACTCTACAGAATAGCCATTAGAATGTCGGGAAAATCATTATTGAAAACAAATATTTTTCATATAATAATAATAATCATCATCATCATATTTAAGCAAAACGAATAGCAGTAGGCTACGAAAATCGCGAATATTATTTTTTAACCTCAATTCTCATAACATTTTCCCTCTATACAGTTGTTGAGAAAATAACCAATGTGAAATTGCATTTTTCAGCGGCCTTAGACATTAAGCTTGCTCCGAACATACAAACAGCCTCGTGATGTATGTTGATGAGCTGAACTAAGTCGCCGCTTATTATTCTCCACACACTCCATTTAAATAAACTTGTAAGCGCTCACCGCTCACTCTTGTACAACTCGGGTAGAAGGATGTGTTTTAAATAAAATATCAAATGTCATCATTGAAATGCAAGGTAGTACTGATTCTGTTGTTCATGTTTTGCCCGTACGTGTTCCCCAAGCGGCTCATCGATTTTATTCTTACCATCCACCAAGTACGTTTGTCGAGCCAATATAAAGATTTAGACAGATGTACGAATGCAAGCGTTAGAAATCACAATTCCAATTTTATTATTTGACGCTAATTGGATTATTTTTACCTGTATATTTTCTTAACAAACTTTCCACCACTAGCGAAAATGCAACAATCCCGCAGACTGCTGCAAAAGCATGGTAAACCCACTTTTTCCCATACATAATAACTAGCTCGCCGTTTGTGCGGTCCATCGTTTGTTTGATACTTAGTTAACTTTTCGCAATAGCTAAATACACCTTTCAAAACACGTTTCTCGGTGCTACCTCACCAAGTTCCGACTCAATGGTTACAAGAGAAATCCTGAGCATTTTACAAATTAATTTAACTCTCTTGGCGCTGCGGCGATGCGCTGTGTCAGTGGCATTTGACATTATTCGAAAATTGCTGAAATTGTACCGGTTTCTTTTGCATCAGCATGCGCTTGTCAACTTGACTGCGCTTCGGACAGCGCCAGCGTTAACTTGACGTCGAGACAGCATATGTCCATCCAGCTACGCACAAACAAGCGCGTTTCAAGGAAGGAAGGAATGACATACAGAGTTAACAACATGGTTCGTGTGCTTCGAACGCGCTGTGTGTCTCGGTTTCCGAAGCATTTACGTTTTTTATGACCTGAAAGAGTAGCAATCATAATATTCACGGCCGAACTTAACATCAAAGCGACTGGTTCACGTTGTGCAAGCAGAAGGACGCGCAAACCGGGACAAAAAAAAAGAATTAGTAACATGCTCTGGTTTACCTAACGGCAAATAGTCAAATGTGTTTGTATACGTAGTGTTGTACGTTATCATTTGCACTACAATATAATTGCTTATTTTTACAGAAATGTTAATAGATTTTTACAAAAACAAATTTATTTTTTATGTTTTATTCACCCCAGCGTTTTGAGTTTAATTTATTTTTACACATTTTAACCCGTATTTTAGCACTAAAAAAACATTGTCTGTTAACTAGAGTGGAATGTTTCATTAAACATCGTAACAATCGACGATGCAAATAACAACACATGCGCCATTCAACACGCGTCAACCCTCATCTCATCGTATTTCGAAATGAAACAAACTCTTCCACATCCAGATCGAGGGAGACTCAATTTCTGCGTTCTGCCATACTTGCAAAATGGCTTCCCTCTATATTGTCGGTTAAACATCTTGGGGGAGAAAACTCTACGTCGTCAAAACGACCGATAATCTCGTTTTCTCTGATAAAAATCATAGCCTTGAAATTATAAACAAATGCCCAATTCGGCACCGTGAGCCAACACTGCCATGTGCAGCAAATATCAATAGCAGCAGCAGCAAACGCAATATAGCTGGCTGCTCTTCTTTTCCCTAACCCTCACTATAAACCGTACGCACATCAGTAACGGAACATCTATTAAGGGGTGCTTTGGATGTTTCGGTTTCAAATTCCAAAGGGATTTCCTGTTCGCCTGCCTTGTGTGTCATTCTATATTCGGATGCTTGTTTTTCCAGCGTTGTAATGATTCCGATCCCTTCGACTTCATTTTTCAGCTCCATGCCATGGTAACCGGGCTTTTCGTATGCGGAAGACGTATCGAATGTAAGATATGCTAAAGCAAGCTGTAGTGTGCTGAATACATTTATCTTACAATAAATTCAACGATATTGCGTGCTTTGCCACATATTTCATTTCGAATTTTTGCAATCATTTCAGTATACACTTAAACCGTTCAACTGGGTAAAAATTCAACGGATCGGAATAAATTTTTGATTTTTATTTTTTAATCAAATTATCTTCTTGTAAAGTTTACCCAGATTAAACGTCAACATATTTTTACATAAATACATCAAACCCTGACAATAGGATCCTATGCATCACGCATCATTCCTTTAAACTTAAAGGTGCCTGTACTTATAACGTTGCACTATCCATTCGACGACTCGAAAAAGATGCATATCAATCACCAGAAAAGATGCATCAATTCATATGAAATCAACAGAGATTTCGTTCCTTCGCACAATGTGTCATTTTCTTTTTCTTCCACATCACTCAGCCCGTCAAACAAAGTCAAATAAAGAACATACGATAGTCTGAAAAAGGAAAATAAAGCCCAAGGTAACTGAGGAATGATACAAACGAATGCGTGAAACAGTGATTCGTGGAACATATACATGTGACGGCAACTATGCTTGTCACTACCAACCTCACGAAGACAACACAATTCAAACTCGTTTTATAAGATAATTTTTTTCTACGTTCACGTTTGACGCTCTGTATATTTCATCCTGCGCTTCGTACTATTCTTTTCCTGATCGTCGTTGCTCACCACTCCCACTGTGTATCGCTAATAAGCGAAAGAAGACGGCACACAAAGAGAACAAAGCATGGAACTGAAGCGCAAGCCTTACGAGGAAATTTATAACTATCTTATAGCATACTCTTCCGTCACTGATCACATAGTTTCCATGTTCTTTAGTTAACTAACACATGTATTGCGCTGTTGCATTAATTTCAAATTTCCTCTCGATTATTATCCCTCAATATTTTCAAAATATTTTAAATTGAACATGCTTTTTACAAAGCCATTTTATAAAAACAGGTGATGTCTACCTTCAATATTTGCTAATTTCAACATCTGATCAGTACCATTTTCCATCTTTTCAACTCTCCATTTTCGACATTCACGCAGCAGCTAAAATGCATATCGAAAAGTACCGCCAGATTAGCATCTTCTGTAAAAGAGACGTTCCAATATATTCGAAGCGTTCTCGATGGTAGAATAACCTTGCCTGAAGGATACAAAAAAACTTTTACGACTTCATAATCGAACAAACTGAATATTAATTGATTTTGTTTCTCTTTTCCATGCACAAATTAGGCCGGGTCAACGCGCAGGCAGACGAAGCTAGTGATGTGAAAGATCTGATGGGATCGGTTACGCCTAGCCCACAGCTAACAGCGATCTCTCGATCCACTCAGTATAATTGTATTAAAACCTACTGGCGTTTTCGGTTAAAGTTACTTTGATGTTACCTTGATCGAAATATTAACCATTCGCTCGGCAGGTCCCTGCACATTCAAGGTAAAAA
>JXXB01025226.1:0-16785 GCA_000956275.1 Anopheles koliensis | reverse complement strand
ATTTTATCTTGAATCCCAGAACCAGACATGCTACCAATTTAAATTGTAAATATTTCTACTACAATCTTCTCCTAATTCGGATGTTCGTTATTACTGTATGGATGCATACAAAAAACACACAAATTCTGGCATAGAGGTATAAAAAAACTCTGCGGGCTCGTCCGGGAATTGAACCCGGGACCTCTCGCACCCGAAGCGAAAATCATACCCCTAGACCAACGAGCCGCTGTTAAGAGCTGCACACTCTGCACGCTACAAGTTGCGAGCGGCGGCACATATTCTCAAACGTACCAAACGGCCCTGTGCGATAAGTAGGTCTGACCACGCAGAAGGCTATTTATACCACGAGTGGCTGAGAGTGTGGGGATCGATCCGTCGTACATCGGGTGTTGCCGCGAACGCCACGGATTGGTCACCTTGGCATGCGCACAAAGCCGAGCCGAGTGAGAGCGTATCGAAGCAGTTGAGCGAGAAACAGAGCGCCCGTGAGCGGTCATGGCATCTCGTAGCTCAGTGAACGGGCCAAGCCGCGCGATGCGTGTTAATACAGCATTTCAAGTTTTTGACGTTTGTCAAGGGCAACCGGGGAGCTAAGCTCATTTGCCGCAGACATTGATAGATCGAGTCACGCAGCTAACCGTGATTAATCTAACTGCGCTAATCCCGGAACCCGAAACTGCGGTGTGACTCGTGACGGGGGTGTATGTCCGATGAACTGCTCCTTATCAGAGTTTCATCGATGGACTTGTGTTCTATGTGATCATCAGTGATTACATGTGTAATATGTTTCTTGTAGCGCGGCTGAACCGGTTTTGAAAATTTTGAGATGCATATGGCGCTCAAATTAAGTTCAAACTAATGAAATTTGCGCTCGGTAACATGTGCTTTATTGAGGGCAACTTTTCGAGTGGCAGTTTTGCGCCAGATAGAAATCTTTCTCGACGTAGACTAAACAACATTCCGTATCTTGCCGTAGTTATGCGCATTAAAGTTAAATTTATTACGTTATGCTCATCGCTGTTGTGCTCTTGCCAAGATTGTACATCTGCCATTTTTCACTTCGCTCAACAGCTGTGACTGTAAGGGAGGATGTAGCCCATAGTTTGGGCCACTATTTACCGGAACATTGTCTTTATAAATTGTATATTTGCTTATAATAAACAACCTCGGCAAGAACGAATGTATAAGGCCAAAATACTGAAACAAAAAAAAAACAATCTTGCAAGAGTTCTATTGAAACCTTCACAAAAGCGAAAGTTGGTTTTTGCGCTGAAATTGTTTTATTGTTTGTGTTATTAAAGATTCTTTCGCTTTTGCTGCTCGACTCTGAAATGCGCCGCAAACTGGCCTTCCCACCGCCTCCATCCCTTCATGTCCATGTTTGCGAGATGCGTTCGTGATGGCATGCGATCTCGCGTTCGGGTCGGAGTTTCTTCAATGGAACCATAAATCAATGTCACTGCAAGTGCGCCGACGTAGCCGCGCGCTTTCGCAGAACTTACCGCCACCCTTCGTGGCATGTGCTCCCATCGTTTTGAAAACGGGATGGCATGGCCCAGGAGACCGGTAGGGTAGGGCCAACTCGCGGCAAGTCAGAAGACAATCAATGAAGTTATCCACTTGCGGATAGTCTTTGTGTTGTACGAGCATTTTTCCCGCCGGCAAGGACTTCCCGATTACGAACGGTTTTCGCTTCACGGCGAATGAAGCATTGATCCCAATCTCCCACTGGGAGCAGCGGTAGCGTAAAGCCGGGAGAACTGTAATTAAACACTTGGCCCCAGCGCTGTCCAGTATCGGTTCGTCCCCCGTACGGCACACACTGAGCGATTGGTCCCCTGGGAAAGGTGGAAGCTTGAGTTATCGGGAAACAAATCGCAACCATTTGCCAAATTTACGCAAGATTTCGAAAGATGATGCCGTTACTTTCGCCGGTGGGGAGAAGATTTCCACGAAGAGAATGCGGGCGGGTTCGTCGACGGCAGCCCAGCGAATGTGGCAATTTTCGTATCAATCAAAACAACTCCCCAATCAGCGGCAGGCAATTCGACAAACGACGACGCCTATCGGATGGTGGAAGTGTGAAGGCACTAGCCAGCGGACAGGTAAAGGGAACCCACACTTGCCACACCGTGGAAAGCGTGGAGGTGTTCGGGGAAAGATAAAATTACCAACTTTGCCTCCGATTCCCACCCTTTGCCAGGGGCGGCAGTGAATGATTATTCGGTTTCAGTTTGTTCTCTACCAAATCGAAGATCATCGGCGGAGATTATCATCTTGAACGATGGAGTTAACCTTTGGAGTCGCATCAGGAGGAGTGACTATTAGAAACACGGTACGGGTGAGATTGTCTGCAGAATATCACCAAAATCACGTCCGAAATGAGTTTTTTTTTCACGGAAATAATTCTCGAGCGGTGTGCCTTCGGCCTAACCCAGCGTTGGGCGAATTGGGTGAGAGAACGTTACCTTCCAGCGAGACCGTCCGGGCATCGAGTGCTTAACCTCCCGTTTCCATGTTTATTGCGCGCGGCATCTTCACTCACTCCGCATCGTAACGACTGGCTCCAGAGACCTGGTGTGACAGGTTAATGATAGGGAACCGAAATTGCATCGTCGAGCGCCATTCACGGCGAATGATTCGGTTATCTTATCCTCCGGCTCTCGACCTCTCTTGCTCTCTCTCTCTCTCTCTTTCTGTCCGATTCATTCGGGTTAATTCAAAAAGAAGGCTCCCTTTCTACCACCCTGCAGGCAGTAGCCACACATCGAAACCGTGGAGAATTATCACTGAGAACAACCTGGGGAATGGTGAGGTTAGGAATTGGACCTGCGAAAGAATTCCCAAACTTCTCGCAACGCGTTGATGACAGGGAACGCTACGTAAATAGAGCTTTGGAGGCTGGAATTAGGATCGCGA
The DNA here is from genome assembly GCA_000956275.1 of Anopheles koliensis. Classification (NCBI taxonomy): domain Eukaryota; kingdom Metazoa; phylum Arthropoda; class Insecta; order Diptera; family Culicidae; genus Anopheles; species Anopheles koliensis. Next base: position 13,866 of record JXXB01025226.1, on the reverse strand, counting down.
TCGGAGCTTAAGTGGACCATATTCGATCGAACCAGTTGGGAGCGTGAGCGATGACCGTGCTAGGGGGTTGGAAGCGACTTTTGTTTGTTGTTATTTTGATCGATTTGAACGCAGTAATTAGGCCAAAGCTGAGTAGTTTACCACCAGTGTACGCGAGTTCGCTTGAAAAACGGTAGCGTGATAAGTCTGCATCTTGATTACAGTATTGAAGATATGTTAGAGCAACCGTCTCGAGACGATTGCGTACCGTTCTTTCTCTTCACGCGTCCCAGTCGAGCCTCCTTCTAAGCCCATTCTTGACGCAGTCCCAGCAGTGACTGATCGGTGAAAGATTTATGTTTTGCCTGACCCCAACCATCGCCGGCACTTCAAAATGGCGTCCAACGTGGTCCCGTGCGTCAGGTCACCGGGGTAGCCGGAGCAATGTATAAATCAAAATAATTTATTCAAAATCGTCCCGGCAGCAGCTTGCGTTTCGCTTGGCGGTGTCTGGAGTATCTGGGAATGAATAATGATTTATCGCTGCTAATTACAGAAATCGGGGTTCGATTCGATTAATGCCGCCCCCATCGGTTTTGACGTTTTATGGGAGTAATCTTTCAGCCGAGGGTTTGTAAATTTTCAAACACAAACGAATTAGAGTCGCACCTTTTTTCTGTATCAACATCTCGCATCTATGAATGCGTGATTTGGACGACACTTTAACGTGTAGTTATGCGAAAAACGTTCGCGTTGTTGTGTATTATGTATTCCGAGCAAGCTGATTAAGATTTTCAATAGGGTAATCGAAAACATAATTTGTTTTTATGTATTGAAAAGATTGTGAACTTGAGAGAAAAATTGACTTGATGCCAATAAATGTTTTTAACTTTCAAGATTTTCATCTTGAATGTTTTTTTTCTAGGTTTAATTTTGTTTTTTGTCGTTTTGTTTTGGAAGAAACTGTTAAAATTTCTTTGAATTGTATACCAAACTGCTGAGTATGGATACCGTATCAGAAGATTTAAAATTGATGTGTCTATATATTTTCTTTGGAGGGTGGATTACAAGCATAGAACCAAGCGAAAATCGATATACCATTTCAGTGTTCTCTACTGAAGCTCAAACCTACTTCGCGTCCAGATGAAACCTCACGCAAGATCGAACTCAAAACCCCATTCCCGACTGCGTTGGAGATGGACCACCGACGAGACCACAAGTGAAATGCAATCCTCGTCGGCAGCAGCTATCTTTGTACAAATCCCTTTCATCCCACACTCACGACAGAGAGAGACACACAGAGTCACCCACACAAAGGCCCACCGCAAGTGACTTTCCTCTCCGTATCGCTTACGCTGTGGGTGGGCTGCAATGGCAAACAAAACAAACCCCCGTTGGGGTTTGGACGGATGCATTCGAGAGATGCATCGATTCGCACACGACGGAGACGGCATCGATACCGGTGCACTTTCAGAGAGTGCTTTCGGGCATTGTAGATTTACGATACGTCATTTGCATAATTTACACCTCTCCTCCAGTACCAGCATTCCGCTTCGTCGTGCGTTTGAGGGCGGTGAGAAGATGTCCTTTAAACACCAAATTTAAACCATGCAAACGATCCCACAACCGAACTGAAACTACGGTTGTGTTGCAGAAATGCAGTGCTAACGACGAACAACATTTCGCGCGCAGGTTATGTGCGTATGTTTGACCCCCTCCCTCCCTCAACCACCCACGAAAGGAGGGCGTTGTGGTGGAGTTTTTTTTTAAATTTATATAAAAAGGATTTATGATCCGCCACGGCCACAGTAAGCAACATCTTATCGCGTGGTGCAAGAAAGCATTAATTTTGAGCGCCTTCGGTTCACGGTTCCCGAGCGTTTTGTTTCACTCCGCCGCAACGCAGCGGCAAACCGTGGCAAACATAGTGCTTTGAGCGTTCGCGTGCACGCATGCTTAGCCGCCTGCTTGCCTTGGTTTGCGCCTTAAATTCATCACCCATGACTTGAGCGAGGCTCGGGCCGCGTCGTTTTGCGGCGCTTTGCGAAGGTCACGCGAATTGCGTGTTTTTTTTTATGCTGTTGCTTTGTTGTGGTTGGCACATTTCGGCGTAGGGTTGATTTCGGCAAAACCCTACTTTATCCCTGCAGATGATTATCATACCTTTTGCGCGGGTCCGAAATTAACTAACGTATTTGAACCTTCATCATCATCATCTTTGCGATCATTGTCGGTATTGGCGGCTTGTGTGGAAGGGGAAGAAATCATGCGTGATGAGGCGGTGGCGGGGTAACTGATGAGCGCGAAAATGTGGGCGCGCGCGCGCGCTCAAGATATAGCCCGTTCGGTAAAACTGATCCACTTCCGTTCCATAGCGATCGTGCTTCATGAATCCCTTTTCTCACCCCTCCCCACTGGCAATCACCGTCCAATTTTCTACCCATTGTACCCGTTGCTGTCTGCTCCATCTTCTCCTCCTCCACGTAATTTCCCACCCGATCGGTTGGTACCGCCCGTTCTGGGTAATAGGAAAATTGTTGGAGGTAAAATGAAGCGCAAGTCACGAGACGCAAGCCGTTTGAAGAGATAAAAAGAAGGTAAAAGGGAGAAAGAGTCAAAGTAGAAGAGAAAGAAAGAGAGGGAGAGCAAGCATCAAATGAAAGTTGTAGAGTAAAAAAGATAGTGAGGTTGCAAGATAGAAAAAAAAACATCAGCCTCTTCTTTCTTCGATGAAACGCAGAAAAAAAAGTAAAGATCACTTCAGTCTGAGCAAAATGACCGGCTCAGATTTCCGCTGCGGGCTGAGCGCCTCAGCGTGTTCCCATTCGGTTTAAGGCGAGTGCTACACACTCCACGTGGAGTTGCTGCTGCTCGCGATGTCTGCGCGAGATTCCCCGGCAACAATCGGTGCGAAACCGGTTCCGCAATCCCGGTGCCTGGTGTGTGTGTGTTTGCTCCATCGTTCGCCAGCGTTTGTGCTGAGCTTGTGAATCGCACACGGTGTGTTTGATTGCGTTCTCTTCTCTCCCTCCCCATCCCCCACGCACGTACTGCGTTTGGATGATGGTTACGTAGTTTTTTTTTGTCTTCACTACACCTTAGCTCCCCTCCCCCCTCCTCTCTCACAAACCACTCGCTTCCAAACCCACCCTTCGCGTAACAACAAGGGCCACGAGAGTCGCGAAGACGCCATCGTACGCCGAGCGCTGCGAGCGGCATGTTGAATGAAGAAGCGAAGAAAATTCGCTCAGCGTTTCGTTGCCACTCGCGCGATCGGTTTTCCATTCACCTGCACAGCGACCGACTGACTTTTCGCTGTAGGTACGGCCGGCATAGGCGGCGGCACAGCAAATCGAGAATATTGATCGAGTTTACATTTTTTTGTGAAAAATAAAATTGTTACAACACACGACCCAGTACGGACAATGAATATCAATATGTATGGAGATTTTTGTTTTTCAACTATGAAGAAGAGATATTTCAAGATAGTGCCAACCCGTGCAAAGCATCCGCATTGCATATTGTTTACCTGGAGGAAATCGATTGCTAAAAACAATCGATTGCATAAAGATATGTTTGGTAAACATAAATATTTTCATGTGTGATAAATTTAAGGTTAATAGCTACAATGCAATTTAGATTGATTTATGGTTAATATATATTTTTAAACTGATATTTCATTCTGTGAATGATCATCCTTTATTTTCATAAAGTATAAAACTTCTCGAATTAATCTTCAAAGCTTCAGAAAAGAAGCTTATTATTCGTGTTTGCAGTGGGTGGTTATTGTTTATATGAAGTTAAAACATAAAATTCACCCGTTTCTTATGTGATCATTCAAATCCTTCCGTATCACTGCACTTAAAAATCGTCACTTAAAAATTGTCGGTTAAAATTGAACTTACCTGTATCTTTCCCGTTCGGTTTGTGTTTGTCTCATGTACTGCCCCATTGCGATGATTTTGCGTTTTTATGTTCGTCCGATCTTCTTACGCTGCCACGACTTCCCACGACCACCTCGGTATGTGTTTGATATCATTTTATTCTTATCTCACATCGCTTGTGCACATCACCATCAAGGTTGTTTTTCGTTTCAGTTGATTTTTGTCGTTTTTTATGCTGCTCGTCGCTTAAAACATCGACTCTAAACCGTTCATCACGGACAAGTGGAAGGGGGAGCGGATTTTAGTTGAGGGTCGCTCGTCAGACCTGATTGTCGGAGTCTGCCTGTGCCTCAATCAGTTTCAATTTTGTCCAGTTACGTCACCACTCCCACCAAGTTTCGTCCTTTCGCATTCGTACCCGTCCGTTCCACGTCCATTCATCTGGCCAGTATGACGGGATATCCGGGATAGAGAGAGAGAGAAAAAAAAGCGTTAAGCGAATGGAGAGAAGAGCCACACAGCAAACGAAAGGATAATGTAAAAGTTTCTACCAGTGTCTAACAAAACGGCCATTTCCTTTAGTGGGCCGAGCACACCGATGTCTCCACCGTGCGCAGATGATTATGTGGCGATGGTAGACGTCGTGCTCATCATTATTTTAACTGCGGGGCTGTACTACAAAACCGCCGTTTTGGAAATTACACATTAATGCATCGCCACCAGAACTTACAAGCTCATTTAATTGAAGTTACTGAAAAGTTGTGTCTTTGCCCGCGGAACGACTCGTGCAAGCAGTTTTTAATGACTGGATAGTTTGTGATGGAGTAAATTATAGCGAAGAAAGTTTTAAAGCCAACTGTTCGCTGCTCCTTTTATTCTTTTTCAATCCTTTCACGCTTGTCCCTCCTGATTTTAGAATTTTAGTGAGAGTTTTATTTGTGAGTGACCAAATAGAGGTTCTATAGATCATAAAAGGAGGATTTATGATTAATTTTATTTTTATATTAATTGAGAAATGATGAATCAACAGTCCAAGCAATTCCATTGTTTAGTATTGTTCGGTCAGCAACTGAGCATAACTTCTAGTCGACATCTCTTCTCCTCAATGCTTGCAGCCAATTTACCGACGGTGTGCAATAATAATAATAATAATACTCACATTCAAAGATGCATCAGCGTTGCATTCTTCACAGAATGCATCCCGGAAGCAATGAATCTATCGATAGCCATCCGTATCGCTTTTGTGATTACATTTCACGATACGGGCATGATGCAAAACTCGGACGATAAATTATGGGTTTGTGGGAGGTTGGGAGGGTGTTGGGAAATTCTTCGCTCTACGACGAGGGAGTACGCTGTAGTTGCTGCAAATTGGAATTCCAATTGTAGGCCTTTTTGATGATGAAATACTTGGAAGATTTATCATTCCTGTGCACTAGTCTTGCTTAGTGAAAGGAGCATAACATTCCACGGTGAATGCGCTTCTTTCCGTAGTTAAATTGTAGATTAAATTGATAGCTTTAATCCTATGGTGTTTATTATAAGGTAAAGTGGTTACACGGAGTCACTTTAACGGATATTTTCTTTTTTGTTTTATTCTAATAGTTTTACAAATTTTGTAAATACTACAATTGTGTTTTGCTTGCAACATCAAGAAATAATATTCTCTTCTCGTACTTTCACCACGCATTATGACTATAGTGCTATTTTCGTTTCATGTAGCTGGTTTCATGTGAACCAGGAAAAACCGTAGAAAGCCGGATTATGTGTACGACATGAAAAATTCAATTTCCCATTTCAACTTTTTTGGCCTCTTGGTTTTCCTTTGATGTGGATACCAAATTGAAAATCTATTCTCGCTGCGTGCCGAAGTTGAACATTTTTAAGTTTCGGTGCTGACACATTTGACACAGATTCGGGCATGGTTAGTGTCATGTGACGTATGGGTTTCGGAGGTAAAAACCTTGAGCAGTGCGATGGAGATTATTTCTGACAAAATGCTGCTACCGAATAGTAATCTTTTAATCTTTTCGGTTAGTTATAGTTTCATAGTGTGGTTTGCTGTGATATAATGCATTCAACAAAGTATTTAAGACTCAAATAATGAACGTATTCCTGAAAAGTTTGTAACAAATTTTAATTCTTTGTTACATATTTGGTAGAAACTATTTTTAAAGTACACTAAGATGGGCTCTAACTAATTGACACAAAATGTCTGCGAGACAGAGTAGATGTTAAAGGTTACGACACACGTTTACTTCGCTGTCGGTCGACAAATGGATAGACAGACGGTTTGGTATAGATTATTTTTAGTCATAGCAATTTTTGTTCTTCCGCCAGCTTCAGAACAATCGGTAACCGCTTCTCACACGACCACCATCGCTTATAATGGTTCAACATGGTTTCATTGAATGCATTAGCTTGTAGTATAGTTTTGAGTTTGAAAGGTTTGAAGTATTGAAAGGGAGAAGTCGCAAGTTTAGTCATCAGTGTACTAGAAAAAACAGAGATGACTAATTAATAATCGATTTTTGTTAATTAAACTACTTCTATGCTTTCTTCAAATAATATTTGGATTCGTACTATGATAAAGTATTTCTGGTCTGGCTTTTTGACGCTTGTTGTTTTTTGTATGATTTACCACAAAAAACATAAACATATGGGACAAAACATGATGAAGTGCGCTCTTTTTACGTACGTCCACCCGATGTTGTTTGACATTTTATCTTTTGGCCGTCAATACAGCAAGCAAGCTGCATTTGGTGAACTGCTCTCACACGGTACATCGTCAAATGTGATTTGCTGGTTCTAGACAAGACCGTACAATAAAACCTTTTTCCCCCTTTAGTCTCGTCAGGCTCGCTTGAATGCGAAAAAAAAACTTCGGACGACTTTCGTCTTGGCTCTCGTAATCACGTTTTCCGCACCGTCACAACTTCATTCAATTCCCATCGCCATTGCCAAACCCCTAAAATTTCATTTGCCAAGTGCAATCGTTACTAGAACTGCTGAGGGTGGGTGCGGGTAAAAGAATAATAGCCTTCGTGGTCAAACTTTCTTTTTGTCAACGATGGTGTAAGGAAAGTGCGACCGTCAGGGGAAGAAAATTTCTAACTCACAGATTGATTCCCTTCACCGATATTTATGTCCCCTTCATAAAACACATAGGTCACCCGTTTTGACGCATGAATGATTGAAGGTACGGGACATAAAAGAACAATTGAATCGCAAACGGAAGTGCCAATGTCTATGACGGGAGTATCAGGAACATCAAACACAAGTTTATTGTGTAAGTTATTGCGAAAAAAGGTATATTAAAAGATAGCATCGAGATCGAAGCCAGGAAGTGTAATGATGAAAGTAAAAATAATGAACATACATGGCAGGCCTAACGTGTTCGTATTTTATCTTGCTAGCTATAACACGTAGCAAACATGGTTGAAATGTTATAAATGGAACATGTAATATATTAAAGCAGTTGAACAAATATTTACAACTATTTGTATAATTTTGTTCACATTTATACCACATTATAAAAGCTTAATCTCTATGACCGTGTTCAATGACTAGCGTACTAGTTGTGATTTTAAAATGATTTATTTATTATTATTTAAAAAGCAATAGGATAGGAATACTGAATAAAAAAATAAAAAAATAGATTAAGACACTATGAAAACATTAAAAAATGCCAATAAAGTTTATAAATTTAGGATGAAAGGTAATTAAATTTAGGAAGGATTAACTCATTTAGGATTTAGGATCATAGGAAGGATTTACGTGCAAAATACATCAGAATACCTTAGTGGTAATAAAAATAAACAAGGGTAACTTAAAAGTTATCCATCTAAACGTCTTTTAATTTCCTGCACAACATAATGTTTACTGGGCGCCTCCATTCAGTGTTGATGCATCATGACAATACTTGTTGAAGACAATTGTTTATACTACATTTTTACTAGAAAATAGTTGGTTATAACGCTAGAAACTGTTTTTTTTTTCTATTTAATATTGCAATGTATGGTCCTCATACCCCGTTAAATTGGCTTTTGATCTTCGTTCTCTCGTTCAAATTGTTGATCCTTTATTGCAAATGAAAAACTTTTACAAAACCCAAACAATTTGGTTTAAAATTTTGGAATCAAAACGTTTTGCAAAAGCAATACAAATGATAACCCACAGTTGCGTTTACCATCGGTGGGCGACTGGCGATGTCACCTCATCGTTCCAGTGTGAAGCGATTACCATTATTACATTGTTTATTGTTTTCCATTGATAAGTATTTATGACAAGCGGCGTGCCACGCTATTGAAAATCTGTCACGCTGCAAACATTTCCACCGAAAGCTCCCGATGCGTACCACCCCGAACCTGTCGTCGTCCACCTGCCGGACGAAGCGGTTACAATGGCGGTTTGCAAGGAAAAGGAGATATCCAATGGTTGCGGTTCCGGTTCGCTCAGCCCTTTTGTGAAATGGGCATGGGATACATGTGGGGTGTGGGGAGAGGAGAAATTTGCGTGCAAATATTCGCATACATGCGTGTGCATTTACATACTAATTATCGAGTGATATGTGGGCAAACATAATTACCTGTCGAGTTTGTGCGCGGGCCCGATTTCGGACAGCTTTTGACCGTGGCAAATGCGTACGGCCGATGAAGCGGGGTGGGGCTCACGCCGCCAAGGGGTCACTTATTATCAGCAGCAGCGGTGGCCACTGTGGGAAGCTTTTCATGCAAACGCGCACTGCTATCGATGAATGTCATTCCTCCGCCGGGAACGATGACCATGAATCATGCACGATCAGGAATCATTTATGGTGCTTGATGACACAGGTAGACACCATTCGTCTGCCTTCCGGCATGGTGTTCCTCTGACTTGACCGGAAACAAAACATTTTCCACCTGTTGAAACGCATTTGGTGTTCTACAGGTCGCTTTTATTTTTATTCATCATCAATGCATCTATGAGATTGGCGAAGATGCTGTAATTTAACACCTTTAAAGCAGAAATTCATGAAACTGTGTATTAAAATATGTATACTACTACATCAAAATTAATTAATTATCTTAAATCTGGTATGCTGACGGGTAGGTTGGTAAAGGCAGCACCACACATCCATTTTTACGAAAAAATGGATACCCAAACTCAATGACGGGCAAAGTCAACGATGACGGGACCTCTACCCTGTATGGAAATGCATTTCATACAGCCGTTCGTTAGAGCATAATCTTTCTCAGAACGAACTCAATCGAGTTATGTCAGTCTATGAAACTACAGTTGCCTATTGCAGTTTTCAGCCATCGGTTCGAGCACTTCCATCTCGTCTCGTTTTGGTCACTGCTTGTGAATGTTGTTATTATCGATGGATGCACATGCCACAACTGTCCTGATTATTGTTACCTTTTGCCTACCGAGGGCTGCCCATCGTTTCACCGTTCCGACACATCGTTTGCGACCAGACTCGCTCCGTACCTTCGTTACAAATTTCCATATGATCATCGGCCCATCCCATAGAGCCAGCCCGTTTGCTGCCGGGCACGAAGTTGTTTGTCTGAACGCTCACGCTTCGCTTTGCTACCGACGCGTATGCTCAGGTGTGTTCGAACTGACACCCGTGTGGCCTAGGGGAAACGGCACAAGCGCAATTATCAAATTAACAGATTAAATCATAAACGACAGCACAGCTAGCTCTCGTGTGCTGTTCGCGACGGCATAACATCGCCGACGGAAGTTTCCCGCCGAGCGAGGGCGGCCTAGGCACTTGTAATTTTCGTCGAACGATTCGTCATCCATTCGGTGGCGGTTGTTGTTTGCTCGTGACACCTTCTACCGTGCAGTGTATTATGCTGAAAAATTACACACACTCCACACGGTTCACCCACTTTCAAACAACCTGTTTCGAATCCATCCACGCTGCCTTGTCGAATGTCACAAAAGACATGGTTCTTTTCTCGTTTCACCAGTTGCGTGTCATCAGACTCATAAGTTAATCGTACAAATGAATTGCAAATTACAATCGTTGTCGCGGGTGTGGGGAAAGCAACCTAGAGACTCTTTACAAATGATCCGAACGTTGAGAACAATGCGAAATGTGTGACTTCCATATGCCCTGCGGAACAGACGTTTTACGGATGAGGAAGTACAAAGCATGTTCCAATTTTTTCTTTTCTTAAGACACGCTAAATGTCTTTAAAATGCGTTTCTACTGATAGGCTATGCCGTAGGATAAATCGCTTAAATTAAGGACGATGATCCAGGATGCTAGAACTTAATTTGGCAAATTGACAAGCAAACTCAATTTAGCTCCATAAGGACGGGGAAAGCGAATAGAGTAGATAATTTTGTTTTCTAGTAACAAAGAGTGCACCAGCAGAAAAGAACAGTATTGAGTATCTTTTGTTATAAATTTAGCACAAATTGTAACTTATGTTAAAGTTGATTTAACCTACATAAAACACAAATCTTTCATGAATGTCTTCCATTTTCCGTTCCGTTTGAAAAAATTAAAGCAGGTCTGAGATTTTGTTTTGTTTGTTTAATAATAACATTAAAAGATAAGTTACCAACTTAACAAAAAAGTGAATAATTTTTTTTTCTCATTGGCTCAGTTTAAATACTTTACTAAAGATTTCTGAAACCTACCATTTTTCCAACAAATCAACAATAACATTTGAGATAAAAGCACTTGCATGTTAGGAACATTTTTCCCAAAGTATTTCGAGAAAATTATAAACTGTTGCAAAGTTTAACTCAATCAATATGAAACTAACTCCATTCGAGTTTATGCCACCAGAAAAGATGCAAAACGTCTTTCAAGATAGCGTTTGAAATCGTATGGGAATAAGACCAAACTATTATTGACCAAAATGAAATAGAAACAAAAAAACACAACAAAACCGTTCGAAAGTAAAACGGAAACGCTCAAGATAGTGGCACTGAGCAAACGAAATATATGCTCGTACGTGGCAATCCGCACGGTGTCGCTAAATGGGAGATCAAGTAAGTTTACGTGTACCGTTTCCGAGCGCATATAAATAGTGGTACTAACGGCAAAAAAAACCCCATCCGAGTGTGTGCATACGGACGTGCCAGGATGTGGCGTCCTCGGGATTTAAGGATTTTCTTTTCGCCCTGCGCAAAGAAACACGAGAGCCTTTGCGAGATGTGCCCGCGTAGAGTGAAACTTTCCCATTCGTTGCCAAAGTGAAGTTGCTTGCACACATGCAAGAAGCGGCAACCAGCGAAGCAAGAAAACGGATCGCCAGGACAAATCGGCTGTCCTATTCGAAAGGGAGAAGGTACGTTTCGTTTCCGAGCACAAGTTTCCCTACGCTTGGTCGAGAAATGCTTATAAAAAGAAATGCCGAAACAAAAAAAAACAAAATAGCGTCGAGACTGCACGAAACCAAAAGAAAGATCGAAAGAATCCGGCGGACCCTTTCGGAAAGGCGTGCTGGGATCAAAGTTTTAGCCGAATCAGCGCCGAAAGTCTGTAAGTAAATTATGAGCCATTCGTGGACAAACAAAGTCAGACTCCCCAGTGGGAGTTGTTGGCAAGTACCGGCCAGCTCTCGCTCAATCGTTAACCCGACGAGGCGGCGGAAAAATAAGGGTTTGCGCTTTGGGTTGGTTTATTTTATTTCACGTTTGAATTAAACTTTTTCACATGCCCGGGACTAGTCAGGACTTTCTATTGCTTAGATGTGGTTAGGTTGCAACAATAAACGAGCGGCGGCGTGTGGCGATTGAACTTGGGTTGATTTTTTTCGTTTTAAATTACGGTACTCGTGTGCACAACAACTATATGCTCCAGCAAGCGGGCTCATAACAGTTGTGAACAAGAAAGACATTTAACTTAACTTCCTCATACCACTGACTCGAGATGGTCAACCCCCAACATTACTCGAATTGTATGGGGGCCACCATCATCATTCACGAGAGCGTAACGCACGGTTGGAAAAAAAGGATCCGTGAATTTTCTTTTTGTGATTGAATGAAAATGTTAGCTCTCGAAACTCCTTCCGCAAGGAGAACTCGGTGAGACTGGTGTGGTGGTGAGCGGTGGAGAAGAGCAAACGGAAGACGGCATGTGGCGTCGAATGAGCGAAGGAAGAAAATCCCATTAAAATGAAGAAAAGATCCCTTTAAAAGAAGGGAATGTGAAGTTAGCGAGCGTGCGCGTCGTAGTGTGGCGTACGCTCGTGAAGGTGACACGGGATCCTTGCCACCATTTTTAAGATTTGCTCCTCATTCAAAGTAGCCCCAAAACGTGCTGGTGATGATGATAATGGCAGTAGAGTACGGTTGAAGCCTTGTGTCGAAGAAAAACTGCCGAATGCGATGGCTTTCGGTGCGTGCAGCACTACGTGTTTGTATATAGCGATAGCGTATTCGTAAAGTTACATCACGTTCCAAATCGTAGAAGAGACACGAAAAATTCGACGCATCCTGTTTCATGGCAATGGCGATGCTCCCATTGGAGCATGAAGTAATTTTCGAAGGGCTTTGGAGATAGGATAGGAAAATGATGAATGATGGTGCATCTTGTGCCGCTAGGCGAGGGCGCACACGAGTCTTGTACCGATTGTGTTGGGGAATGTTCCCACTCCTTCTCCAGGTTTTGATTGTCTGCTTCAGTAATGGATTTACTTCCGCCATGCTAAACCGTTTCCCCTTGCGCTATGGAAATGTTTCCATCCGGTATCGAACAAAATAAATGAATTTAAAACAACATGCAAAAAGGTTTAGTGCTTTGCTTGAGATTTTCTTAAATTTTGTTCTTCGCGTATTACAATATTCCATAAAATCTCAGATCCCTAACATGTTGGTTTCTTTTTCAAAACATAAACATAAACATTGGAAACTAAGACTTATTTAAATTTCTCCGCAAAAATACATAATAACATTAACATTTTAAATTTAAAATGTATTTATGTAATTTAAATGTGTTTAAATTTAAATTTTTAATTTTACGTTTTGTTTACTGTGTTGAGTAAATTTGAAAGTTGTTTGATGTTTTGACCACAACCCATGTTAATAAATCGGTTTATGTAATTTTTAACATCAGAAACCGCCGACCCAAGGATAAAAAATCGCCAACAAAACATGATGTCGGGGAGGCTCGGAAAATATCGGAGAAAACTTTCATAAGCTAAAACTTGGAGCAAACTAAAACAAGAAAAGTACGCTTTCGGTACCACAATATAAAATAAGGGAGCTACGACAAACACGCAGCTTAGCCTTCTGTCCCTTCCTTTTTTGAAGCGATGCCCGCTACGAACGGCAAAGTACGCGCTAAACACAGGACATTTTGTTTTTCTGACCAACGAAACATTTTTTCCGTTCGGAAACATTTTTCTAGCGCCCCAGGCGGCTTGTGCATGTGAACGCCGCAGCATTCGTTTTCCTTTTGCTCCAGCCGACGCCAACTGTAAAATGCAGCCTTAGTTGGTTTTTGTCCTCTCATCGTTTTCGGCGTACTTAGTGGAATGGGTTTTCCTTTTTTTTCTGTGGGTTTCCATGGGACAATTTTACTAGAACTACCTAGCTGCGTAATTTCCCTCGCGCTTTCCATTACGGTTCGCAAGAAGCAAACAATGAAATACTTATGCCTCTTGAATCCTTTCCTTTTTCGGTATAATCTCTCTGTTGAAAAAAAAAACAATTGAAAAACGCACCCATGCTTTTTTGGAAACCTTCTGGTTCCGGGTCTATCATGCACTTGATGATAATACTGCCTATTATATTAAGCAACACAAAGCGGTTGCAGGAAATTGGGAAAACAAAGGGAGTTTTTACTTGAGCCATAAGTTTGCATAAAGCTCATCATCGCGTTTTGTTGTCCTCATCGCTCCGTGGCGTAGCGATGTTTCACCTTTTTGTTGGACGTGTTTTTTTGCCAATTGTTTCATGTTAAATTTCACTACACGTTTGTATCGTTGTATTTGAAAGTTTGAATGTTTGAATTTCGTGTCCTGAACGCAGCAAAAAATAGATATCCCAT
>JXXB01025175.1:0-11454 GCA_000956275.1 Anopheles koliensis | reverse complement strand
TCAGACTGAGTACGTTTCCGAAAACTTGGAGAGTACGTTTTTATTATTCATTGGACTATCGTTTCCAATGGGTGCATATACATCTTTTTCCTCTTAAATACTAATTTATTAGTAAAGCTTGGTGTTTGACAAATGAAAACAAAATCCCAATTTTCGAGCAAACACACAACACTAATGTTTAACTCTGTTGTTCTGCGAATCGAAATGTGAAACTAGTAAATGTTCATCACATAAAGTAATTTTTTTTATTATTCTTGGAAAATAATTATCATATATTATTTATCATCTCCAAACGAGCTGAAATTGCATTTCATTTAAATCAGTGCCTACATTTAGGGGTTTGCCAGCTATGCCAGTTAGAAACTACGCAATTCCGTTCGAAAAATTTGCTAGTTTCGCGAAAAACACTAACGATTCGTATCGTTTACAGTTCATGTTCGTTTTAATAGAATAATAAAAGAGAAGCAGCGTTACTATGCGCCTTAAATTCTGCAAACCACGTCACCTTTCTGATAGTAAAAATCATCTGATTGTAAACCCGTTTCCATCACAGTGGGTGCAGAAACGCGATGGATATTTATAAATTGACTTCGCTGACTTACTGGCACCGGGGAGGTTCGGGTTTGGTTTTTCTCACAATCATCCGACATCAAAGCGTCCGTATCGTTGTGATCTCCAAAATCCACTTTAAGCTTTTGAATTATGTAGCGATTCGCTTCAGCGGTAGCGGTACGATTTGCATCGATCGCGTATCGAAGTGCAACCGGTCACGTTTCATTTTCTCGTTAGTCCGAAGCCACTTCACAACTGCACTCTGCGAAAGGGCTCCAGAGGAAGCGGGACGAGTCCAGGTTCATAATTTCCTTCGCTACCATCAATCTTTCCAGCAGCGAAAGGGATCGTGCAATGTAATGCGGCTCCGGGACCGGGGCCGAGAAAGCGAGAATCAGCTTTCCATAGCGTTTAATAAGCTGGTGCTCCACCGAGGACGAGCGCTGGCCCGTGCCGGCCATCTCCGGTGTCGTCGGTTGGAAACACCCAAAGGTAGCTCGGTTTGATTGCTGCTACGGAGCTTTGGTGCGATTAGTCGACTGGATGCCTCTTACTTACGCTGACGTTGGTACCTGGTCCTTTTTTTCTTGACCGATTTCGCACCGGTCCGATGCCTTTCGCGCGTGTTATGAGTTGTTGCAGGAGAGAGAGTGAGCTGAAGAACAAGCAGCGCGTTGCTGTGGGTATAAATTTCAACTGCTGCACTATCGGTCCAGCGTACCTGTCGCCGTTATTGATGGCGAGCTAAGGATACTTTTGATTTTTGAAGTGCGGTGTCGGTTGCAATCAGCTGGAAATAGATTGGTGATGGATGATGCAAACGAAACATTTAAGGACTGGTGAGTTATTGCTTCAAGATGATCCGATACAGCGCTGGATTTCAATTCAGTTTATTTTCCGTCCCACAATTTCAGTATTACTTCATGATCAGTGTTCTCAGCAGGATTCTATAATGTTTGCAATGGGTAAATATATCCGCACCGTTCAATAAATTAACAAGCACAGCGCATCGAGTTTGTCGTCCCGTACGCTGATTCATTAGCTGCGTACGATTCGGTGCCGTTTTTATTGATGCTTCCCGTGTAAAGCAAGATCAAAGCCCAACCCAACATTGACCCTTATTGATGTCGCATGGTTTAGTGTAACTTTAAACCATGTGCGTTTGCAGGGGAATGCTTGTGATGCGTTTGGTCCTGGCACCGTTCGGGGAGGATGCGAACCGAAGCCTCCGTGATGCGTAACGAGATGGTTGGTGTAATTATTTTTTATGGTTGGTTGATACAGGACGAACGAGCATCGAGGCGGATACGAACGGTATCGATTGATCAGCTGTAGGAAGGAAAGTACGGTTGGGAGCTTTTGTGAGGTTGAACGGAGCAGATGTTACTTTGTTTGTTATGATGTATTTTGCTTTACAAAATGTAGCAGTTTTGTAATCAAGAGGCAGCACTTCAACGTGTGAATATTTCAACATGTAATTTATTTGATCTTTTCATGACTCAATATGTTTAAATATACTTTAATTAATAATTATAATTTATGTGCTATCGGAATACGTCTTAAATTATTTGTAGTAACAATCATCATTTTGATTTGTTTTAAAAACGCAGAATGATAATATTAGCAAAATTCATGAAAAAATGGACACAAATGAAGAAAACAAGCTTGGTGATTTTAGGAAAAATATAATTTTAATTAATCTATACATACGCTTAGCTAACCAACAGCTTCAGAAAAACATAATTTCGCTTATGCTTGAATACCTTTCATCATAAAAAACATACGTCCATAGACGTACCACCAATGCCCAGAATAACACCCTCCAAAACAACCCTTACCAGCGCAATGCGATGGAGGGATGATGCACTGTTATTCGCTTGTTCTCTCCCGGCAGAGAGAATTCCGCTCTGACGACAAACGACGTGTGTTGGACCATCCCTACAATGCCCGCACTATGGGAGAAAACGAAGAATGGCTGGCTTGGTTACAATGTTTTGACAATTAAATATGTAAAACATTTTTCAAACGGACAAAATTGTCAAAAAAGTAGCAAAATTTGTATTAAATACTAAGCAACTCAATTAAAAATTGCAATACTTTTTTATATTTTTATACTGATAAACCCGTCTCCATCATGAATGCGTTCATTCTTGCAAACCCCCACCAGAGACAAACAGGGTTGGTTGTGCTCCAAAACAACCCTTAACAGCCCCCAACCGAATCGGCAGGGGGTGCTTTACTTTCTCTCTTTCTCTTTCTCTCGGGTAAGGAAATTTCTCTCAAAAATCAAGTGTCTCCCTCTCCACGCGGAAAGTGAATCTCAATCCAGAACTATTGGGGAAACCGATGGATGGGATGTTACACTTTTATTAAATATTTGTCCGATTTCATGCCAGTTCAGCAATTTAGACCAAAAACAATACATTACAAAATGATCAATTAGGCTGTTTTTTTTGTAAAAATCTCATTCTGGAGGATGGAATTCCTACAGAGCAGCCTACTGTTAAAACCATCCAGCCTCACAGCGAGCACGTTCTCATTAAATCCAAACCTAAGCTCTCCGCTCTCCGTTTGTGGCACCCCAAGTTTCGCTCTCTCGCTCTCTTTCTCTGAGAGGGAATGTAACTACCACGTGTGTGTATGTGTGTGTCGCTTGCTTTCAGCGTTCGTTGGGGGGAAAAGCCGCACCACCAGTCAGTTTTCCGATGAACGTCGACCGGACGGGGGTTGGAATTTTGGTTCTTCCGGATCTCCGAGCGCGAGTGCGTGCGTGCGTGCGTGCGTGCGAGTGGTGTGCCCCCAAAACAAAAATCGCGTCGTATCGTGTATCGTGCGTGTGTGTGATTGTGTGTGTGCGCGCGTGCAGCGCCGTTGTATACGTCTCCACGAGGTCAGCACATTGTGTCGTCAGCACGAAGCACAAGGTAGATAACCTGTGCAGCACAAGCTGGAGCATGTTCGTTCGTGTTACCCGGGGCCGGGCTGTGATTGCTACGAGGCGCTTACGGTTGTGTGCGAAAGTGTGGAGCCGTAGAGTGAGGAAATGCGCTCAACACCACCACCACCACCACCGAGACGTAAAATAAGCCGGCAACGAATGGAGAACGTTCGTCAGATGCCAGCAGCAAACCAGACAAACACATCGCAAATCAGCCAAAAATTAATTCCGAACGCCGAAAGCCTGGGGCCGTCGCCGCGACTTTACGGCCTGCCTACTCGGATGTGCGATTTCTGTGTGCGTGAGCGAAACCGCACGAAGCCGGTTTTTTTTTGTGTGCGTTGTGCTTGTGAAAGTGTGCGTCGGATAAAAGCACAAGGTGTTTTTAAGGGTTGTGCCCTCGCATCGGACACGGATCGAGTCATTGTTTATCGTTTTCGTACGCACAAAAACACACCTTCATCTAAATGTTCCCGGCCCGGCCAGTGTGTGTGCGAAATTATTAAAGCAAAACGATTGTGAACGAACCATCCAAAACGAGTTCTTTATCGTGCGTTTTCTCTGACACGGGGCGATAATTAAGAAGTCCGTCCAAAAGGGATAACCTCGCCTGAGAACAAAACCCGTCCAGCCCGGGTGGAAATCGATTTTCCGACGAGCCTACCAGCCATATGGAATTTTTCTTGCCCCGGGAAAGCAGGAAGGACGCCGAAAACGCGCTATACACTGGCCCGCGATAATCGATACGCAATGCAAACGAGCCAAAGCTGGTGGTGTGTGGGATCCGTAAATCAATCGAGTTACCGCCGAGCCCAATATCGTGCAGCTCTATGCAAGCCCAATGCTGATCGAAGTCGGCGGATGACCGTACCGATTTCCCACCTGCCAATCGGAAGGCGAAGAAAGGCTACTTTGATTCGGATTTTTGCTGCAATTTTTACTTTCCTTTTGTTTTATTATTTTAGTTTTTTTTTAATTTTTTGCTGGAGTGAATCGAACAGAAGAATCGGGAAAAGCTTGCCAAATTATTCGAACCCGCTCGGTATTGGCCTGGATTCCTTCGCACGCTTTACGCTCGCTGCTGGCGTCGGAAAACAGTCCTGGAGGAAACAATTTGTCAGAAAATCGATTCCACTGGAAGAACGTGAACAGAAAAATGCAGCTCATTGCGCACCAGAGCCGTTCGAGGGAGGAAAATTACCCCGCCCCCACCTTACCGGCTATTATTTGCTTTAAGTTTTATTTTTCGCGAACCACAAAACGATCCCGGCTGTGAGCTATGATTGCTTCGAATGCAATAAGCGAATTAGTTCGGCCCACCCCGAACGAACCCCAGCGGAAGCATCCTGTTTCGGTTGGTGCTGGCACGGATAATCGAATGGGCCGCCCGTAACGGGGTGGTTTCGTGTCAATCGCTCATCAACTCGTTACATTGTGAGCTTTCCGCCGCGCTCGCCGGCCCAATCGTAGGAAGTTATTTTTATTACATTTATCTACATGCGTTTTTTCCTCTTCTCCCGCCCGTATTCCTCAACAGGACCAGCGTTGTGTGTGGCGAATAGCAAACAGCCGTGCCGTTTGTATGTGTGATTTAGCGTTTGCGATCGAAAAGAGCAGTGACGTGAAAATTGTATCGTGAAAAGCAAAAGATTTCGAATCGTTTTCCGTTAAAAAAAATTAAAATATAAAAGGTAATCATTGTGCATCGTGCAACAGTGTGTGGTGCGTGTTCGGTTTCGGTTTCGGCAAAAGTGCGTTTTGTGTTCTAATTTTGTGTGCAAAGAGTTTTGTGAAGCTTCGAAAATTAATATCGAAAAGGTGGCCGTTCGGCGAGTAGGTTTTCCTTTTCCCGTTGCGTTTGTGTGAGCCAAAATTTGAGTGTCCTTGTGTGCGTTTCCAACAAGTTTCCACAAGCATCGCGTGCCCTTAGGGTATGCGAAATCGCTTCCGGGTTCGTTGCTGAGGAGCGAAGTGTGCAAGGCGAGAAAAGCGCCGAGTGGAAGGTGCCCAAGCCCAAGATTGAGCCGTTTTGATAAATAGATAAAAGTCACGCAATCGGAATCGGGCGAAGGGAAAGGTTGCATCCTACCGAAAGCGGTGCTCTGAAGTGGGAATTAAGTGTTCGTGTGTTTGTGCCCGATTTTTTTCTTCATTTCGATTTGGAAAGTGCATCCCGCGTTTGGAGTTTGGAGCCGCTTTTGGTTTAGGTTTTCGGTTCAGCTGTGAATTAAAGGTAGGTGAGGCTGATTTTAAGAACTGTTGTCCGGATAATAATTGTTAAGATAATTGTTTAATAAAATGTTATTATTTAATGTCGGCTAATTATTGCTGAGAAGGTTGGAATTCTCCATCAAATTATCAATCCTGCAACATTTTTTTTAAAATCATTTTTACTATAAATTGCTTCAATATATAACCATTTCAATACTGAAGTTCAAAAGAAGCAAAACTTGAATATAAAGCCAACAGTGATGGGTTTTGTTGGTGTTGGATATGTTGGTATTACAATTAAAAAAAAGTCCTTTGATTATTTTTATCTATTCATTCTTCCACTGCTGATAATTTTTCGAGAAGGATGAAATAACTTATAATACAGATACAAATATTGGCGAAATATATGGAGCTTTAGGCAAATGAAATTGGGTGGAAAATTCTGATTTTCATGTTAGAGTTTCTTTTTATTCATACATTTTTTGTATGTTCAATTATTTGTATAAATAATATTTTTCGACTTTCTGTTCGAATCATGTTTGGGCCATGATGATTCATAACCCGAAAAATGTTTTAAAATCCTCCACAAATCCTATTTGAATCCCTTAACGTTGGGTTTCCGTTTGGGAAGTGAAGTATGAAGAAACGACTGAAATTAATTCAATTAACCGCACATAAAATTGTTTTCTTCAGCAATATTAAAGTCGGTTTTCAGCTTCTCCCGTCGATATTGCTCGCATTTTATTTCCCCGGTACACAGCTCACGCGTCGTTCTTGTAAAAGAAGGATGAAAATAGCTCATTCGGCACAAAATAAAATTCGCATTAATTTGCATCTGGCACATTTCGGTGCGCTCACGAATATTGTTCGATTGTTCTTCGAACTCACAATTAGCCTTCGCGTCCGCGAGTGCGTTTTTGTTTCGGGAGGATGTTTTTTTATTTTTAAATGAAATAATGTGCCTACAAATAGTGCCCACTTTTTCAGGAGCCTGTGCCTGCAAATGCCCTGCAGCTTCCCAACCATGCGCACGCCCATATGGCTCGCATTGTGTCATGGTCAATTGCGTTTGTAAATATTTTCGAATGCATTTGCTGCGTGTGTTGTAGTTTTTTTTTTTATTTCGTTTTCGAATCAAAATGCTTAACCACAATCGAAGATTGCATGCCGGCATCGCTGGAATCGCGAAAACAATCGCCAAAAAAATAAAAAAACGGCCGGGTAGGGAAAATAAAAATCGTTCGCAAATTCCACCACCGAACGCACAGAACAAAAGGTTTCGGTTGCGCTGCGATCAGTTTTATATCGGTATCATCAGGACGGTATGGTTGCCATTGGCATTTCGGGATGATTTTTCATGCGCTTCGCAGTCCAGAACATACACACAGGCACACACCTGGCAAATACATTGTTGTCTTCAGGGGTGGATTTTTATATTGCTTTTTGCTTGCCATCCCTTGCGTTCGGGGGTTTTGTGCTTTCGACAACATTGCGGTTCACTTTAGTGACCCGGAATAAAGTGGAATCGGTTTGTTGGGCACGACGATTGGTGATTTTTTTGTTTTTTGGATTTTATTTTTTGTAGTTCTTGTGCACTTTGCATTACGATCATGGTTTGTTTTTATTTCCCATGCTTCATTTATTCGCGGAGGGGAAATTCGCCTCACGTGATAGCAACATTGCATACCCATCGTGAGATTTCGATGAGGGTTAGACGATTTTCACGCGAAAATGGTTCAATTTGCTGTTGAATTTCACGTTTATGGATGTATTTTTTTGCACAATCTTTTATGCACTTATTACGCATAAATAAAAATCGCTATTCGAAGGAATTGCTTTGTAAAATGATTTTCATCGTAAATTTTACAATTTTAAATTAGTATCAATAATACGAAATGTTTAGTTTATGATGTGAACCACACATTAAAGCACATTCTTAGCCAAAAAATAAAGTACACTTAATTATGTAGTGCTAATTTTGATTTGTTAACTTATTTTACTAGAAGGAAGGAAATAAATTTATCCAGAATGATTATCCTGAATAACTAATTCAACTGAAATGACGAATTAAAAGAAAATTGTTTTGGCGAAATTCTCCATAATTGAAATATTTATTAATGAACGACTATTGAAACATTCACATCACAAAATAATAATACTTAAGTACTGTTTGAGCGATTGGTAGTGCCGAAAACAAAATTTTCTTAATTTTCCGGCAACTATGTATGTAACCAACTTTATAATGCATTTTTAAACAAATTTTTGTTACAAAATCATATTGTTTATAGCATTTGTGGAAAAGAAAACTTAAAGCAAAAGACGATACACTCGGTGATAGATACGTCGTTAATTTAGACTTAATGAAAAAATAAATCAAAGTATGGAAACGAATAGTTTAGGTACGATTTATTTTGGAATTCATCCAGTACGAAATCTGAAGCTTTTTTGTCTGTTAAGTCATCCTTAAATAAGCATTTATGTTAATATCTAAATTTGACTCTAGTATTGATTCATCCGAATTGATCTTTTTTAAAAATTCTTCAATATATCTGTTAAATTGATTATTATCCCTCCAGTACGTCAAACATCATTTAATGTTATCATCATCAAACCAAAGACATTTCACCCACTTTGTCAAACGCAGCTCTCGCATCGTGTCGATCTCTTCGCCCGAATCGGCACCTCCCCTCCCCTCCCGCTGGAAACCAACCACCAGATAGCTCATTTGTCCCATAATTATTATCCCATTCCACCACCGTCAAAGGACACGAACGGCTGTCTTTGATGCGCGACCGCGGCAAACAACGCGAAAGCTCGTAATTCGTCCCGGCTTGGTTGGGACGGTTGGGATGTGTCAAAACCGCGAAAACCGCCTTTTCCCCTAACTCCCCGGTAGGCCTCGGGCCTGCCGCCAAGCCGCAGCTTATGTGTTGGCGCGTAAAATGGCGACGTACGCGTAATTAATCGCGCGGAATCGGGCGGTTTCCAGGCGGGGGAAGGACGATGACGTCTTTCGCGGACAGCGGGTCTGCCGGATGCTGCCCGTGTGACGAACGTGACGAACGATTATGTCCGCGGGTGCGAAAGCTACCGACTATTTGACTTTGGTTTAGGAGAGCAGGTGAAATGGGGACGGAAGGGAGAGATATTGAGGTCCCTTTAATCTCATGCGAGTGTGATTTATCTTATTGCGAATGGATTTGATAAGCAAATTTATGGTGCTTTAGAGAGAGCGAGAGTGGGAAAGAGATAGGAAGCCATATGTCACGGAATTTGTGTTCGACGCAAACACAAGAATTCTTCACGGCAAGCTCACATCCATTTATTTGTACTTACATTCTCACATTGCACCGCTCGGTATTTTTTTTTGTTCGCGACGTCAACCCTTTCATCCCATAAACATTGGAATCAGCGTGCATTGCAATTAGTCGGTGAAGTGCCCTCCACCCTTCCCCCATCCCCACGAGATCGTTGCGGGCACGGACGGTCATTAATCGAAGGACCTCGTGCGACATGACTTTTACTGCCTTTATGAGTGATTTTTATCCCGTCCTCGGCTGGACGACTAATCGATGCTGTCAAATGCAGGTCTGTTGGTTTAAATAGTGTGCAGCATATGGTGGGTGGGGTGGGTGGAGAATGGGTGGTGGACGCGGAATGTTCATAAGCCACCGAGCACGGCCATGCAACACAGTAATAGGAGCGTAGCAGAGAGAGAAAGAAAAAAAACTGCGCTTACTGTGCCTACAAAAAAAGACATACGAGCCAATCGATCGGTCGTTCCAACCCAACCCAGTCACGAAACGTTGCGTAACCATCCAATCCCGCGCCCGTTTTCAAGCTCCCGATGGACGCCACGGATCGGATCCAGCTGACCATGGTGTACCGGGTTTGAAAAATCGCACTGCTCTGCCACCGGCGCAAGGTGAAGTGAGTGAGTAAAGCGAAAAAAAAGGTCAACACCTAATGAAATGTAAACACAACCACCCCGAAGTGGTTTCTGCCTTCGATACTTTGGCCTCGTCCAGCCTTTGTCCAGCAAGAGGGAGGGACAGGCTTCGGACGGAAATGCATCCATCGCCGACGGTGAAGCGTGTCGGTGCAGTATGTGGTGTGCTTCATATAGTGAGCGTTTCTTGAGGTCTGTGTATTTAGTGTACGGCAAATATACTCGACAAACGATCGATCGAGCTATGCGATATCCGCGTGGTGCCTGTGGGTTCTTTTCGATGTAAAATAAAGATGTACAGAGAAGTGAAAATCAGCTTCTAGATTATCATTGAGACATTTCTAGATCCATAGCTATTTTCATCTTATGAATGAAGCACTTAATTAACTTGTCTAAAAATACAGTATAAAACAATTTTTAATTTAAATAAATTGGTAGCAAACGATACTCAGAACCTAGTAAAATTATTTAAAGGAAATTTGTTCAGCGATATACATACCTTCCTTTCTGTGGAGCGTATCAGCCTTAAGTTATGCAATATAATTTACGTGGAAGAATTTTATATCTATTTTTTCGGAATTGTAAAGGTTGAAGATTAATCGAACTCAGAAAATTCTAAACCGTAAAAATTACCATTTTGGATGCGAAATTAATGCTGATCGATTGGTTTTAAAATCATAATTAAAATACTCATGTTATAAAGATCATTCAAATCTTCCGGAGCCGATTTTGTGTCGAGAGGTATTTTTTAGCAAAAATAAACCTCGTTATCAGTTTTTGTTCTATCTTTTAGAGATCCTAATTTGTATATGTTACGAAATTTTCTGAGTATACAATAAAAGGGATGAAAATCGATTTGTTCCTCGTATAAAAGCTATTTTATTGCAAATTTCCTAGTATGAAAAAACCCGCACATTCATGGAATTTCGCTGTTATATTTCACCTCTAACGATATCTTGGTCGTCACATCGTGTCGTTGGAAAAAATGGTTACGATTCCAAATAAAGCATAGTTACAATTTAAATAGCAAAACTGGACTTCAAACAAAAGTTCCTGTCAATGTTAGCCATCGCATTAGTTAAAATAATATTTCGAGAACATTTTTAAAATAACTATCTTGCTGGTGCTGAAAATTCCAGCATCTCTTCCCGCTGAAATTGCTCCACCATAATCCAGCGCTAACATTCAATAATCGATGTTTTACGGAGCCACTTGTTTTCGTTTTACATCCCATTGCACAGTGCCATTACTTTCGGCCGTTCCCTGCCATCATCACTTACCGTGGCAAAAAGCTCATCTCTCCCCGGACAGTGTGTCACCACCAGTTACCAGCGTGTTTTTCCTTGCGAAAACTTCACCAAACCACCATCAACACCGGTAGCAGGCAAGCCGGAATCGTCCGGTAAAAGCTTTACCAGCGCAGCAGCAGCAGCACCAGCAGCGCTTTGTGCATGCATAAGTTATGGCGGTGTTAGTGCTGAAGTTATGGGCTGGGGAGAAGGTACCTCCTCGGTCTGACCCGGGAAAATCCACGGGCGCGGGAACCACTGCAGTCGAATCTACCTCCTCTCGCTCTCAGGGATCGCACCGACTGCAGATACGCCTTAAGTGGGCACCCGCGCTGCATGTTTATAACTTTCTGCTTGGATGCGACGAAAAATTTTAACCCTCTCTTCGGTTCGAGAGGACCGAGAGGACGTTTGGTGCTAGGGTGAAACACGTTAAGGTTAAGGTGGCGATTCGGAAAGCCTTTTGCAGGCGAGAAGGCTTTCTTGGTTTAGAGACTTGAGGTTAATCTTACCTC
>JXXB01025173.1:0-16903 GCA_000956275.1 Anopheles koliensis | reverse complement strand
TGTGTTTATAGTTTTATATATTGTGGCCCTCCCTTATCTATCAAATTGTTATTTTCCTAAAGCAAATTAGGCGATAGCTTCAAATTATTTTTCTTCTGCAGCTTCTATGTTGTTTTTGCTAGTTGTAAAAGCAAATAAAAATAAAAATAATAAAGCATAAGACAAATAAATAAAACATTAATAGTAAAAATGCCTATCCAATTGAAATGACAATTAATGACCAATTCTAGACCGAGAGCCTTCCCACTGTGCGTGTGGTATGCTAGTCACGCCGGTCGAAGTGATTTCATCGCGCTTGTACACTCGATCATGCTCGTGATTCCTTCGACGATCGACATCGATTATGCTTGTGACCTCTCCCACCAATCCCCTGCGCCTTCCCCTCCACACTTGCGATACTATTCCCACGTACGCCGTGCTATATATGGGTGGAACATCACCGCCATCCATACCGATTGAGCATCGCGCCGAACGGTGAAACTTGCTTGTACGGTGATTTTTTCCTTCCTTGTTTGCTAATCACGCTGATGCTAACAAAGCATGCGATGTTTTTTTTTGGGATGAGAGTACCGACTACGCACGCATCGATGGGTATGATTGTGCTGACCAAACTTTTTTTCTTCCTTTCTATACCATCCCAATCACCTCCTGTGTTGTGGTAGTGCGGAAGGCAGAAAGAATCCGAACGGTTCGGAAGAACGAAAGCATGTCGGGAAGATAACAACGGTCGCCGTTACTGTTTGAGCATGATAAAATACCGTGCTGATAACGCGCGATATTCTGCTGGCAGTGAGAGGAAACACGGTTGGTGCTCGATGCTCCCGCACGACAAATAGAAGCATCTATTTCCGCTTACCATTTTCGTTTCCGACGTCCCACCGTTTTGTTCTTCCTGTTTACACGGCCATCGGATCGGTAAGGAGAGCACCCGTGTCGATTCTGGACTGTTTATTTTAATACGTATGGGATTGTGAAGGGTCGCGTAAGAAATTGTTTGCGCATTGGGGCAAAACAGCAGCGAGCAAGACGCGGCCCCGTCTGGACGAATGCCTTAGCGGGTTGCTTCCTCGAACGGAGCGTTCACGTGAGAAACGGTTAAACGAGCGTAATCTACCATAAACAAATATTTCATTTTTATTTGTGTTTGGTTGGCAGGTCGGGTGGAAAGGCCGGGTGCAAACAAAATCTCGCGGAACTTCATTCCAGCCGCATCCTAGCCCTGGTGACCACCCGGGTGTGTGAGAAAGTATGTGCAAATATGTGTTGCCCCCAGACCTGTACGTTACATTACGTGCTGATCGAAGAATAGTACACAGCACTGATTTTAATCGCATTTTTTTTTCAACCTTCGCCCGTAAACATTTGCATGCCGCGGGGCTGTCTGGCGTCATGCACAATTTAATGATCGATTATTAATGGGGTTGGTCGGCTTATCGGTACAGCGACGTTCCGGGTCGGTCGGAGATGTTATGAAATTTGATTCGAGCTTCGAGAACCGACGTGCACATTCGTGAGCGTCTCGAGAAGCTGCTGGGTGGAGCATCGGGGTGTGAAACAGAATTTTCCAGTCATTGCGTAATTGTAATCGTGTGGAGATGCACCACAAGCGTTAGTGGAAGGGAAGAAGCAATCGCTATAGGGCACCCTCCACCGCTCCACCCGGCTTCGGTTGCAAGCGGTTAATTAGTAGCGTGTGGAGGATATTGGAAACCGTTCAGCTCGTGTACTGGAAGGCGGGAGTAGATACGACGCCGGTTGCTACTTTCCACCGTACGAGAAGGTCTCCACGGCTAGCGGGAGGGAGTGCCTTTGATTGGCAGCACTAGCTGCGTGTGTGTGTACCATGTAAGGGCGTGTAACTCGCATGCGGGAAGGGTTGACGTTACAAGCAGTCAATTTTAACAGCGCGCTCGAGCTTGCCAGTAAGTTGAGTGGAGGAAAAATGGGCAAGAAAGAAAAACTACAGTGTGTTCGCCGGCCGCGTCCAACCCCATCCGCCCGCTGGGTGTTAATAAGCGCTCGGCTCCAACAGCGGTTATACGATATCTTGTGCGAAACGGGGTCTCTCTTAAATTATCTCAAATTACTCGATGATATCATCACCCGCGTCGTCGTCGTCGTCCGTTCCTTTGCTGCAGCGTGTTGGGTGCGATGTCGCACGACGACGTGAAGGGAGAAGTTCGAGGCGACTCGATGCAAATTGGCTTATATCACGTGACATCTGATCCACCAGACATCGGTCTGGGTATCTTGTAGACCGTACATCGTCCGTGGTCCACACCATCACCTCGTTTCGTTCTTAATAATTAGCAAACTCCGCCCAGGCCGAGCGGTGCACTCGAGACGCGATGACATTTTGCCAGTGAGATATATCGACCGGGGCCAATGTTGCTGCTGCTGGTGTGTCCGATCGATCGATCACTATCGCTGGAAGCCATCGTTTCGCCGAATGTACTGAAAATACTAATTCAATCTCCGCTTCGGTCGGATGCGACTACTTAGCGAGCAAATGGTGCAAATTTCCATTTTCACGTCGGCGCTCGCTGAAAGCTAGCCCACAAGCTTACAGTAATTAGGGGCATCTCACGCGCGCTCGCTTCCAAATTTAGTTCTCAACTTTTGTTCACGGCACAAATCGTCGCTCGACGTCGGCTGGAACCGGCGCGAAGGTTGGCTGGAAAACTTTGCCTTCGTCGGTGAAAGGATTATGTGCGGGTTCGAGGAGTTGTGTTAGCCTACCGGCGCAATGATGGCTCCTACTTTTCGGCACCGGGCTATTTTGGGTGGAGCAGCAACTGAATATTGATTAACCATTGAAGCTTGTCGGTGTGTAGCAGCGCACGTCCTTTCACGTGCTGTAGATTCGTGCGGCAACAGTCGCGCGACAGCGGAGTCTAAAATAGTCACCCCAGACAGGCACAAAGTTAGGCATCTGGTTCGGTAAGGCGTGGGCGAAGTCTTCACCTTTTTTGGAGCACCCAACCGTGTGTGTGTGTGTATGTTTACCTTTGCTGCTGTTAATCATGTCGCCTGCGCTCAGCTACGTACACACTTTCGGTTGACTTTTGGGCGACAAGACGATGTTGATGATGACGATGGCAGTGTCTGCTGGAAGGATGTTGTGCTCGTCATGTTCTTTGTCGCCGGTGCCTTGTTATGTGCCAGAAACATTATCCCCGCGAGGAACAAACAAACAGCAGCATCGGTGAAAACGTCAATTTGTTCCTATCCGCGATGAGGAAGCGGATGGAGCGTGGCAGCTGAAGAAATTAGAAAGTTTCGTGCCGGCTGCGAATTAAAGGAGTTTTGCAGCAAACGAAAACGAGTGTTAGCGTTTTTTTTTTCGAGCGAACGGGCGAACAAAACGATGGGAAAATAAATCCGGACGACAAAATTCGGTGAGAGATTAAAAAATTAGCTGCCAGGATCAAGCGAATATCCCGGGGCTGCTGGTCCCGGACCCAGGACACTGGTTGGGGTCGATTAAGGGAACCGATTAGGCTGGCGTTTTGTTTTCGGCCAGTGAAATGAATTTTTTAAAGCCACTTCTAGGAAACACGATCGGATGGGGATGAGTCAACGCATTCCCTTGGAAGGCGACCGCTACGATTGCCTTTAAATTTATGTGACAGGCTGCTAGTGGCAGTGGAGTACCCTTTTTGCCGGAATAAACATTCTCATCGTCTAATCCCCATTAACGGGACGAGAGCAGTGGATAGTCCGCCCGAATCGGTTCCAGCGCGCGTGCCAGACTAAAGAAACATGAAGCCCTATTTTGGATGGCGTTTTTTTTGTTTCTATTATTCCTTACGTTGGGCGCTTTTAGGGGTGGTGTGGGAAGAGCGCATTTTCCAGTTATGTTGAGCGGGTGTGGCTGGGAGGGCCGCATCTTCCATCCACCGCTATCAGTCCGGAGAGACACCGAAATGATGATCCCTTTTAGCGGCCATGCCCACGGAAGTGGACGTACCGAGAATAATGCGGCAAAGTGGACCGAAAAGGTCGCCTGTCTCGTTCAGTTGGTGTGCCCCGGAGCCTGATTGGGGATCGTATATACCGAATCAATAATTTAACGCAACGTCCTGAATGCGTTACATTGGGGAAGAGAGAAGAGGGTGTGATCACTGTGGTTTTGTGAAGTGGTCGGTCAAAATATATTAAGCTTTTTGAGTAGCAACTTAATCCAAGACCATTTTGATTGGGTTAAGTTGACGTTGTGAGTTTTGAATTCAAATTTAATTTAACGCTCTTTAATTTAATTTAATGCTATGAAATTGCTTAAAATAGATATTTATTTTTCATTTTGTACCTATCCTGTAGATGTTGTTTATTTTTATGAGAATTCAATAATTTCTGTTAATATTTTTTAAAAGGACAAAATTTTACATTCGTTTAAGTATAGCATGCTGGTTTATTGTCTTATCTTAATTAATTGTCTTTTTTCGATTTTATATAAAAATACATTTACAATTTGCCCACCCATCTGTATTCTTCCCTCCCGCCGTACAACCTTGTTCATCCCCGGGTGGCTTTTTTGTACACGCCGGAAGTTAATTTTTTATTATTGAACGGAACGTAAAAATCTGAATCCACCATATCCCAGCATAGTCAATATACCCGAACCGGGTATGGCAAGAAAGCCATTGAAGAATTTAATTAAAATCAATCCTGTGACCTTTATCATCGTGGAACAGCAACGAAACGGCTAGCAGCAAGACAATCTGGCTGGAAAATTTGGTACAGTTTACTTTGTTTCATTCGTTTATTTTTGGGCCAAATAAATGGTTTGCCGAGCATCCATTGCGTTACTTAGCGAATGACTATCCCGTCAGTACGAGCCCGGGAGGTGGATGCGAACCAACGTATTGAAGATTATTATTAAAAGATCCGCTGTGTGTGAGTTCTTTATTTTTGGTTAAATTACCGTGCGCCCGCCCGAGCGGAGAAAATTATTTTTCCCCGTGTCGTTTTCATAGGCGCGTTTCGGTTTCGCGCCTTTCCCGTCTGGCAATGATGTATATCGGTTGGTGTGCGCCGGGAGCGCAATAAGATGTTTTCATAAGCTGTCGAGTGTGAACGGCCCAGAAACAGCTGGATCGTCGCCGGCACACGGGGTGGGCAGTGGGCAGATAAAGGGGGAGTTCAAGCCCACCAATAAAAGAACGGGAACATTCGCCTCCACAGCTAGAAGAAGCCTCAATAACGAAAAGCACAACGGGTGGGCAAAAATAGAAGTGATGATTTATGATTTTTCGTGCCCCCTCGCCATCCTCACCTCTCGGGGTGTTCCATCTACCTTTCCGTTCATTTCCGGAGGGATGGGCGGTCGGGCCGGTCGGTCGAGGCCAAATAATCATTAACGTAATGCGCGCCACTGCTTGAGGGGTAATTTTCATCAAGACTTTGCGACTTGAGATCGCAGCCAACAATCGATTTCTTTTCGAGGCTGAGGAAAACCTTCTTTTTTTGGGATGACCGTTGGAGCAAACGGAAAAACGAAGGTCAGCCCGGTCAGAACCCTCTGTGATGGTGGTGGACCGATGGCGATGGTGAGTAATGAACACCGTTTTTCACACCTTCGCGATGGACACGCAACCACGTGCCTTTCCACCCGCCCAGGTGTCGAGGTGGTGAAAATTGAGTATCACGTGCCCGTTTTGAATAAACAATTGTTACGGACGAGATCCGGTCCCGCAAGATGGGTTAAGGGGCCCTACCAAAAAAAAAAGAAGACGAGAACGGTTTCTTCGCCTCACGGCAACGAAAGTGTCTTTCTTCCACTTTTATTTACGTACCTCGGGCGTGAGGTGAGCCCTCTCTGCTCTCCGCTAGTACATTCGTTATGGCAAGCGGATGTGGAAGGCATGCAAACGTGTAGAACATTTTTGTTACGTTTTTTTTGCCGTTGTTGCCGTTTAGTTCTGTTTTCTCCATAAATTAGGCGCTGTAGAAACCCCGATTTGGAGTACGGAGTGTGTGCTTTCTTTTACTTACTCTTTTGGTAGCCGTGCTTTATCAGAACAGCCAGCCGATTTACCGTAGCGCGATGCCGATGCCGTGAAAACCAACGAGCTAAAGCTCCGGCGCGAAGGTTGGTACGATTCGTTAGCGTGGAAAATTATGAGCCGCGTTCTGCCTCGGGTCGTGATTGAAGGTTATCGCACTCTTGATAATGATCGGGTGCTGCGAAGAAAAAAAAACTCATACACAACAACAACAACAGCAACGAACGATTATGGAAAATGGAAAGCACTGGTGTATGTGCGGGTTTGTAGGTGTTTCGTAGCTTATCGATTGCCGCCTAGACGGTGATGATGTGGTGGTTTGGCTGGAAATTCGAACGTTAAGCTATTTTATCGCCTGTCAGGGGCGAGTACTGAATTTTCCAAGAAGTTTATACTACTTTAGAAGCTGTTTTGTAAGCTTCACTGACACTAATGCGATGTGGACGCCCGTAAAACCCGGTGGGCGGTGATGAAATTTTTCACTCGCTCTACATAATCGTTGTTTTTTTCATTTTTTTGCACCTTGATCCTAATTAAGCAATGGGTTTTGCACATTATGTAGCCAAAATGGGAACAACCCTCAATCATTTTCAAGTTCTTTTTAAATCCACTCTATTTCGAGGACATCTATGACGCACAAGTTTATTGTAATTTCTGGACAAGGTCTTTAAAAGACCAAAAATTGTTCCTTTCAAGAAACGTGCCGGAAACAAAAATGTTCAACAAAAATTACAATAAAGTTTTAATCGGTTTTCCTATTTTCGTTTTAGATTTAATACTAATGACTTATGATGACTAATGATTACAAACAATCTATGTGGTTTGCTAAATATATTTATAAATTGATGCGATAGTAGTTTTGGGATATGTTTTATATTTCAGCTCGTAACGGAAAATTAAAGTAAATTGAATTTATGTCATGCAAAAAGAATTCGCCACATGATCACTATGAGAATGAAAATCGTTTCCCGAGCTAGCTGGAAAGTTCGTTTCAAGCACCCATAGGGACATACAAATGTGGTTTGAATATTTTCCAGAAACATTCTCTTAACCAACATTCTGCGCTTCGGTTTGAAGCCGGCACTAGAATTCTGATCATTTTGAGGCTGCTTTTGAAGATAGCTCGGGATACGTTTCATCTTCTGATAGCAGCCGACGGGCGAAGTGATTCGGTGTGTGTGTAGATTGTATGAGACGGTGTGGCTCACCATTTCGGACTACCGACAAAGAAGAACTCACGTCTGCGTGAGAGTCGCATCCATCCGTCCGTGCTTTACCGGGAAGAGTTCGTGCCGGCGGTTTGTGCTAGGAATGACCACGCCGAGATAGCATTCAATCTGACGCAGTGCTGCCAAAGATCGTTCGGTTGTGCTCGAATGTGGTTTCGCCTGCTC
This sequence comes from Anopheles koliensis, assembly GCA_000956275.1. Taxonomy (NCBI): domain Eukaryota; kingdom Metazoa; phylum Arthropoda; class Insecta; order Diptera; family Culicidae; genus Anopheles; species Anopheles koliensis. The sequence continues at coordinate 9,504 of JXXB01025173.1, read as the reverse complement.
GACGGAGGTCGCTCGAAGGAAAATCCGTGACGCCTAAGCGCAATAGACGTTGGTTTCGGTGTTGTTTGTTAAGGCTCCTTTTGCCGGTATGCGATCGGTTTGGAGTCCGTGTACGGTGGCGTACGCCCCACAGGCAGTGTCGCTGTGTCGGGAAATCGTCAAATTAACATGACATGACCTCATGGGCCACACGAGCGCGCTCGCGCGTGTATACAAAACCGGAGAGTTTAATTATCGCCTCGGCGTATGCTATATTGTTCTATTTTTAGCTGGCGCGCTTCCCCGCACCGAGTAATTATATCCAGTGCAACTGCACACCACACGGTCGCAACGCATCGCAACGCGGTTAATAAACCACATTCCCGATGGCGGTCGCCAAGATAAGACAACTCTTAGCGCCTTTCCTCACTCGAGGGAGCGATGGGTTCGTTTTAGCGCCGTGTGGTGAGTTTTTTTTTATTAACACCCGAAGCATTTGCCTCCTTTCGTGGCATGCCAGCGGAAGATGGATTACAGGCGAAACGTACCAACAAACCAACCCGACGGAGACAAGATATATGCCCTTCTCAGGCGCGGAAAGGGAGACTGGGGGCCTTAGATTCTTTGCCTGCTACGTTAACGTTCGGGATGGTTTGGGAGGAGGTTTGTTAAAGTATGTCGACCGCACCGGAGCCGAAGTGGGCCGGGAGTTTTGGTACCGAAATTTGAAGTGCTCGAAATTCCACCAGCTCACGTTCTTTTTCTATCTCTCTCCGCCTCTTCGGCAACGGTTGAAGTTGCTAGTAGTTTGGATTTTAACCGAGAGCACGATACCATAAATTTCAACGCGGATGCATTCCCATGTGTCGGTGTGGTGTGGTGCACCACGACCGGCATAAGTCACTGCTGCACACTGGCGAGCCGTAGTAACGCTCCGGAGTCTGTTTGCGTCCGACGAACCCGAATCGTGACCTCTCCTTGCCTCTAGCGTACAGGTTTCGGCACCCGTGACCTTTGCAGCCTTCGTTTTCTCGCTCGAACTCGCTGGCTTAAGAACGTGGTGGGCGGAAAAAGAGACGTGTCTCTGCCTCGCCTCCCTTTTCGGACAAACTCTTCTCCCTGGCAACGCTTCCACAGCGACTCCAAAGTGCAGCATCATCTTGAAGATCACATAGCAGCAGCCTTTGCAAGTTGGTGTGAGTTTAAGCAGCTGTAAACAGCGACAATGAAAAGTAAATGTTCGCCCTCGCTCCGTTCACCCCCTACCCAAACCTGTTGGTGGACTTTTTTATTATTATTTTGTCCTTTTTTATCTCCACTAGCAGCGAACGTTTTGGGACAACGCCATTGGCGTGCATTTACTGTGCGGAGCGAGCGCATTTATACGCTGTGTGACATTTTCTGTTCTGTTTTTTTTTAACTTGACTTTTTCCATCACTTCAAACGCCAAGCCAGGCGGGGCGGACCCGTTCAGCAACTCGCTGAAGAGTTTTTCATGGAAATAATACGAATCCTCCATTCTAGCAAACGTGTCATGGGCGCACACTTGATGTGTACCGACGCGTCGAATGAAAATGGTTGTTTTCCAGTGCACATTTCTTTCCTAATTGGGTAGCTTAGCTAAGGCTGAGAGCAGCGTTCGGAGGAAGGGTGTTGAAAATTGTGTTTCATAGTCTCGTAGGGTGTGTGTGTGTCTGCTGGGGGAAAACTGTTACAAGTGTGTTAGCAGCAGCAACAGCAGCGGCAGGGTGAGAAAAAGTGAAGTGCGTGACAGGAATCGAAATTAGGCCCAGTAGTTATTTATTATGAGACTTTAATTGCAGCACAATGAGCCTTTTTCCACGACCAAAACGACAATGTGAGCAAGCAACGTTTTTATTTTCAAGTGACAAAACACTTGAGAGCAACGTTGCGTGAGAATGGACTATTTTTATTCTGATGCTTTGGGGATGAGAAACGAAATATAACAGCAAACATTGTTTGAGTAAATTTTTGGTAAACATTAAAAAAAATATCTAAATTCAGTAGAAAGCCATGTATTTGAAATTTCATTATTTTCTACAATTTCCAATAGAAGTCCTCCAACATTTTTGGAAACAATATTAGAATTCTGCTGCAATATTATTGGATTTCTCCAATATTATTGAAAATTTCGTTCCAATTTAGTCCTAAAATGATTGCTTAACATTAATCAATTTTGTTGGAGTAGAAAACCATTCAATTGAAAATAAAATATTTAAATATGACAAATTTAAAGTAAATAGTTTAGTTTACTCATTCAGCGGATCTAAGATGAGGATTGGAAATCGTTTATTAAGAATGAAATATTTACTCAAAAAATACTTCACTTTAATTGATTTAATCAGCTCAAGTTCGTTCTCAGCCCCGTAAAATTACAATCACGTAGTTCATTACGCAAAAGAAGACCTATTCGTTGGCTTAGCAACGTGCACATCAACGCAACGGATTTTTAAACCTCAAAGTTTAAACGTCCATTAACAACGGGAATCCACCAAAATGCAGTGTGAAAGATAACGCCGTGGCGCGTTGTGGGGTTGGGTGGAAAGTTCAATAAACCACCAAACCACCACCGTGGCCATCGGTTCTGGTCGCATGCAGCAACTCTACGACTGCATCGTATCGTGCACTCTGGCTAAATCTAGGCCGTGTGGAGCGATAAACCGCAGCGTTTCTCCAAAAGGTGTATTCTCGAAGTGCCCATAGTGCTCGGTAAATAATCCCTTGCAATGCGGCCTCTTAACCACAGTGAGACCGCGTTCGGTGGAGCCTTGAAAATCGTGCGTTTATCGTAAAGGAAGGGATAGAAGCAGAAGAGAATTATGATAGCGACCGCCCACACCGTCGCTCGAAAGCGATCGCAGCGTATTTGAACTGGTGCCCGGTTTTCGGGCAAACAAATAGCTTATGACCACTTCCGCTGGCGCCCACTGATAAGCACACAACAACAGAACAACAGAGGTAGAGCAGGGATGTATCACGGCGCGTTCTTCCATCCGTTTTGCTTACTTTCCTTATCAAACTTCTCGCCGTTAAATTGTTCTCGAAGCCGAGCCGAGCGCGGATTGGCAATGGCGGGCTGTTTATTCCAACGCCGGTGAGGTGAATCGAGCTGGAGCGAGCATCATTGAGGCTGCGGTTTGGTTCGCGTGGGACGAGCCAAGAGCCAGGAAGAAACTGTCATTGCCGCGCGCTGGAAAGTCGAATCGAGTCGAGTACGTTCGGGAAAGTTGAAAGCAATTATTGAAATTCGATTATCGCTTCTGGATTGGTTTGCAGTCGAGTGTGTCGGGGCCACGAATTGCGTTGTTTTTGTATGTTTTTTTGTTTTCGCCGTACGCCGGCTCCTCGTCTTAAGGAGTTTGGAGTCTTGACTTCGTTTGGACGCTTTAGATCCTTCTAAATTGAACGTTATTTTGGACGTACGAAGAGTGAGATATTTATCTAACCTTATTTTATAACCCGGTAAAAAAATTGTATCCAAGCAGGATGCTTTTCAGAATGAAAAATACTACCTACGGGATCAGCGAAGAATAGACCACAAGAATGAGCTTTGCTGTTGAGCTGTCCTTCATCTCAAAGCGCGATGCACAAAGAATTCTGCCCGAACGGTTTCACATTGGCGAGGATTTTCCACCCAGAGATCGATTTTTCCCGCACTTTTGTTTGTTTTTGTTTCGCTTTCGGCTCAATTCAAGCTTGGCGGAACTCAAGAGCATATTATCAATTTCTTTCGGTTTAATGACTTCACTGCTTTGCTTGCTTTGCTGCTACGCAAAGGAGGCCAGTGTTTGTCACACGGACGGACGATATTTCCGGTATCGTTGGATAAAAATAGCACCAGAAATCTGTGAAAACAAACTCCAGCCAACAATAAAGAAATACATTCCGATGAGGCGCGTGCTGATGAGGAGAAAGCGTTAGTGAAGGATAAAAATTGATAAAAATAACGAAAAAAAAACGTGAACGTAAACGATTTGAAGCATCGATTTCACTAATGGCAAAGTACAAAAAGTATAGATTTTTTGTTTTGTTTCCATCTTCAAACAGCTAAAAATGGATCAAACGATTGCCGGGAGAGGACGGAAAAGCTTTACAGAAACGTAACACCATATTAATGTCAAAAGAGAGGAAAAAACAACAACACTCGCGAAAGAAAATCGATCTTCTTAGGGATTTTTTTTCTCTTATCCATCCGGAACAGGTGTAACGACCGACCGGCACGCACCACTTCCGGTTTCCGGCACTTCCGGCAGGACATTTTCCTGCGCACCACCACCCCCAGCGGCTACCGGCCGGCCATCCGGGTCGGGGTTTTCTTTTCATGTTCGCGATTCGATCAAACGCTCCGATGGCCTCGTGGATGAGATTGCTTATCAATTTATCTTGCTTTGATTTGCGCTGAGTGGTTTCCTGGGCTGGTTATTTTTTTGTCTTCCTTTTCCTCGCCTCGGTTGGTTTGCTTCCTGGGCGGGAACTGCGTGATAAATGGTGCGGGATACATTTTACAAATCATTCGCAGCTTTTGTGGAGAAGATGAGTTTATGGGGGGATTTTTTTTGCTTTTATTTGCGTCTGTGATTATATTTGTTCGTGGTAAATGAAGTTGGAGAAAATTCGTACCATCTGGTACGCGTGGCGGCTGTGGAATGTGTTCGATCAACGGTATGAATGACACTTTCGGGGTCGTGCTGATTTATTTTCCGGTAATAACGAACGGATATTAAATCATCATCGGTATTTACTAGCCACCGGATAGGGCACATGTTCTGAAAAAATAGTACCACCATCCAACCGATGATTGAATTGTGCCGCAGACGTAATGCACCTGACGATGTGTGGAGGTGAAGTGAAGTTCAGGATACACCGAACGGATGCATTATTAATGTCCCGCTCGACCCTAGACGGCCCATGTGTCGATGCAGCTCGAGCAAAAATGCAATGCCACCAATTAAACTGACTAAATATTTGCTTTCCACGGTACTAATTGATGGCAAGCCCGGGTGTGCGTGGCCGGTCAGCAGTTCGGAATGTTGGCACGCTGTTATTCCACTGTGCGGGTGTCACGTGTATAGCGCGGGTTGAATCGAGCGTTCCGCTCATGCAAGAAGCGCAGGGCAGGGTAAATTAAATACCACCAGAACGTATGTTTCCCAGGGAGTGGGATATTTTGCACCCAATACTCCCGCGCTCGACCGATATGTCTTTCATCTGTCATGTGGCATGTAAACATGATGCGCAAATGGAGGAGAGTTAAAGGAGCAAAAAAGCCAGTGCGTCATGAATTCACAACATTCGCCTGTTAATCGCAATCAATTGATATGCGATCTAGGTGACGTTTAAATTACGGCAAATGAAAGCCGCCCAACGTAAAAAGCAAAAACAAAATTTCAACCCTGGCTCGATTTAATCGTCTATCGTTGGTTAACGCAAATAATGAAGTTTCCACAACACAGCAGCACATGGCACATGGAAATCGAAATTAATGCGTTATGATTAAATCGTTCTAATAGGAATGGGGAGCTAAAACCGCGCGGAAAATAAAAGTGTCGTCCAATTTGTTCGCACTTTAAAATAAAGTGCGGATTTTTTTTTAAATTTTCAGTCGCATCCCGATGTGTCCTCATGCCAACAGATCGGTGGAGGCTTATATGACAGCGTCGCTTTTAATAGTTTAAATTGAAAGCAACTAAAAAAACGACATTCAATTGAGCGCGGGAGCAAGGGTGGGATTTAACGGCCTTTGTAGCTTGGTAGTAGTTTTGTGTTCTGTCCTTCGCTTTTTCTTCTCCCCATTAAGCTTCTTCATTCTATTCATTTGGCCGTCCGGATGCGCTTTGCTGCCACGGATGTTGCTGCTGCTGCCGGCTGATGGTCGGATGCAATGAATTTTCATTAGTGTCATCAGTTGTCGCCTGGGGAGGCAACTTTATTGATGCTTCCAGAGAGTGCACGTGCATTTGGAAGATGATTGGAGTTTGATTAAAATGGCATTGAGTGTGCGACTCCGACAATTATATGCATATTGTCGTACGTGGTGGTAGTGGTCGTTGGTCCGTTCGCACGAGGTTGATGGTGGTTTTATTTTATGTGCTGCTAAATGAGTACTAAATTAATTATTGTGGTAGCGTGGTTTGATTTTTTGGTGTTGCTGTTTCAATAATAATATTTGTTTTATCGTATTTTAGCTGCCAATTTGAGCTTAAACTCTTTATATTTGTAGATATGGTTTTTTTTAATGAATTCAATAAAATTGCCATAATAACGGCATGTTTGAAAGGAAACTGACGTTTAGATGTTTGGAGCATATCTAATTACATACAGGTCATAATAAAGTGTTTAACACTGCCTTACTCACCATTTCAACAAGTGTTCTTACAGCGTCCGTGTCTGTTGCGATCAATGTAAGGAATAAAATTCGCTCCGCAAACATTTGTATGAAACCGAATCTCAAAATGTTTTCCGCATAAAATCGCTGTCAATCGATGGCGGGTAATGCAAAAAAAAGAACCCCATACCATTCAGAATTATGTGAATTGAACCGATACAAACACTGCCAATTAGTGGCCAAATATTTGGGTGGAATATTCCAAATAAATGGGGGTAGCTCACAAGCAGTCCTCGTGCCTATTGTGTTAGCTTACTTCCTCCAGTGGACCGTGATCTAGTGCAGATTTGTCAAAACTAGTGCATATTGATCCTGTTCACAACTGCGCTGCGACTCATTCATGTGGAATGTTGCGCACCATGTTTGGTGGAATTATTTTGTTTTTATACGTGTTTGCACACGGATCATGTGATACGTTGCATTTTGACCATACTGCCACCGACGGCAGGTACGTTTACTTACGCTATGGTTATTGTAATTTCATCGCGTGCACAATCCTACTGCAATAGCATGCCCAAATTTTACACCGCCCTAGAAAAATACCAGGTAGGAAACTGCAACGTCATCTGAAAAAAAGCCCGATGTCCGAACGTAATTTCCCGCTTTTTTCGTATTTGTGCTACCATTTGTCATGCTTTGTTTTGATTGTAAAATCAAAATAAGAAAAAATGAAACCGAACGTCAAAGTCGTATTTTTGTGTACGTTTTCAATTAGTGACGGCAAATTTTGAGCAAATAATCGATTGCACCGCGGAACCGCACCGGCCATTGTGTTGGGGTGTTTTTATGGACCTCTTAGGAAGCAAACAAAACAACAACAACGAAGAAAAAAAAGTAACGAAAGGATAAATCTGGCGCGGCCCGCCCTCTCCGGAAAGCAAAATAAGCAAATGCCGGATGACAGGTAAACAAATGCCTTTTCCACCGATCAATACCATTTGCCCGTGAGGAGTGGGAGGCCGGATAATGGTGGGCGTATTGCAGGATTTCCTCTCCCGTCTCGCGCTGGGTGGTACGGAAAATTGTGGTCGTATTTTATCTCCCCGAGCGACCTCCGCCACCTCCGCGACCTGATGTTTGACTCACCTCCAACGCGAAAGGCAAATAATAGGCATGCATTTCCGGGCCTTCGGGACTGGCTGGGCTGACTGTGGCAGCCATGGCTCCTGGTTTCTGTCAGTGCTTGGGTTTCGGGAGGTGAATAAAAATTCGGATCGGAATTCAAGCGCAGTAGAGGGTGTGGAGATTTCCTTGTCGGCGACCCGGGAACTCTTTTCCCGCCGTTTTCGCTGTTGGGGCTTTGCGCAAGACGTAAATAATGGGTAACTCGAAGCTGTAAAATTCGGAAGAATCACTAGGTTTTTATATGCTAGCGTGGTTGTTTTTTTTTAACGTACCTAATACACACCTTTATCGCCCGCCTGGAACTGGATTCTGTGTGCAAATTTGTTTGCTGTTCGAGACACAATCTGTGAACCACGTTTTTACTATCCTGCCCAATGGGAGGTTGGGCGAATGGATAAGCAGAGTGGTATCGTTTTTCACGCCGAGTAATTTTTTGCGCCATTTGGAACTGTGTAACAGTGTTTCTTATATCTTAAATTGTCACCGTATGTTGTACTTCTAATACTTTTTTCTATAAAGAAGCATGCGAAAATAAAAGAATGGATAAATGGATTTGTATAAATAAATATATTTGTAAACAATAGATTGTGTCTTTATTCCAAAATCATTAAAAATTAATTGGTTCAGCAATTTTTGTAGTTGACAATTCAGTTGAAAACCTTTTAAAAAGTTACGAATATGTAGAAGAAAACTCGAATGAAATTTGTTAGAAACAAAATCCAACGCCGAGAGTTATTGGTGTTAGCTGCATGTGAAATGCCGGAATGTAAATTACATTCTAATAAAACTTCTTCAAATCGCGTCCTATAAACAATCATAAGCCACGATAATGGATTGAAAGTATCATGCGTCCGTAAATAAAATAACGCGATGATAGTAATTCCCATTCCCGCACAAATACTAATGGTTAGTCACGTTTTCCCTTCTGTTTTTTTGCAGATCACCACCGACCAAGGACGCGGATACGATTTTAAAAAGGTAGGACCACTATGCAGTAACATCAGCAACACAGGAACGATTACTTTTACTTTTGTCCCTTCTGGCGGCGGTTCCGTGGCGGAAAAATTTCAATTCCATTTTCGGTTCCCCCATACATTTGGCACGATCGGGTCGTCTGGTCGACCCCATCCCGCCAATCATGCACGTGCCGAAACCGAAAGTGATTTGAAAGGATCACCTGAGCACCGAGCAATCCTAAGCTTTTTGTGTGTGTGTGAGCAGAAAGCACCAAGCCTTCTTCAAATCGATTTTCTCACCACTCGAGCGAGAAAAATGTGTATGTCTTGCGAAAAGATCACCGGGCGACCGGCCACGGCCGTTTATCGAAAATCAATTTCACCTAAAATGCTCACCATACACAGTGCCGTGAGGTGGCAGTTCATCTGAAAAGGAAAAGCGCGCCCGCGACGATGGCGACGACGACAGCGGCGTCGACAACGACGAAAAACCACTTTGGCGGTGAAAGTATTTTTTTTTTCAACCGACGTGAGGGAACACATTTTCGTGTCCGAGAGAGTTTCCATCTGTAAAAATAAGAGATAAACAAACAAGTATAACGAAAAAAAAAAACAACAAGAAAACGTAAATCGCCGCTTCTGTTCGTCGGGTTTTCACTCACGGGGTAAGCTGTCACTGGGTTTTTTTTCCTCTCCTGTTTCGGAGGTCCACCTCCACAGCAGTCTCGTGAGGATTTGTGCGAAATCTTTCGGCCAGATTCGGTTTGAGAAATGAATCGGAACACATCATCCTCTTCGACAGTTTCCGTTCCGTCCCGGAGATGGTTCGGATGGCGGCGAATACGAATCATTCGCCGCCTTTTTCCAACGGGTTCAAGCTCGGCTGCCCCATTGAATAGTGCCTTTTTTTTGGCGAACTTTCGAGGACAAATTCCCTCATCACAACATATTCGCCACACCGCTGTTTGGCGTTGTGCCGCACCGGTACGAGGCTTTTAGGTTTAACCTCAGCTGCGAATGGTGCTGCTGCTGCTGCTG